>JXCR01132930.1:4676-46535 GCA_002079205.1 Phalaenopsis hybrid cultivar
GTTTTAAAATTTCAACACTGGTCGAGGAAAGAATAAAAGGAAATGTTGTAACATAGAAGAAGAAGACACAGATTTTAGAAGAAAGATGAAGCGGTTGAGAGGTATAGGAGCTAATCCAGAAATAGGAAATGAATCATC
Source organism: Phalaenopsis hybrid cultivar (assembly GCA_002079205.1). Lineage (NCBI taxonomy): Eukaryota > Viridiplantae > Streptophyta > Magnoliopsida > Asparagales > Orchidaceae > Phalaenopsis > Phalaenopsis hybrid cultivar. Next base: position 4,815 of record JXCR01132930.1, read on the forward strand.
CCACATCGAACCCACACCAACTTCGACACACCACACCTATTAGAAGTCCATCCTAGAAAACCTTAGGGTCCTGGACCTTTCAGCTTAAGGATGGTTAAGCAGACGGTCTTGGACTCCAGAAGGAGTTGACTGTACTGACTCAAAAAGAAATGAGCACAGTAGGTCAACAGAAGAATGGTAGTCTGACCCATGAGGGACATAGGCACACCACCGATGTATGAAAACATAACTACCTGACCAAAGATGGAGAGAGGAACCAGTCCCCAGCGGAGTCGCCAGAATTTGTCGGCCGTTTTATCGTTCAGCTTAATTTTCGTAGTTTGAAAAGGTGATGATTTTGTGATTTTGAAAATAATTTAGATATAACTTTTTGAAAGAAGTAACTTTTTAATTTTTAAATAAGTGAGACCAAACGAGTCTCACATTTTAAGTAGTTTAGACGACTTAATACAATACTACAAGCAATATATTTATCCCGAAGAATAGATATATCACTTGTAATAGGGATTCAATCATCTGAACTAAATAATTTGTGACATCCGTTTGATCTACGAAATATTTTTATAAAAGGGCCAACAAGTTCCCCTATCTAACATAAAAAATTAGATAGGTTTTTAGCAAGCCAAGGAAACATAAAGTTAGGTTAAATATTATTTTAAGAAAAACATTTAAGATTTAAAAAAAAAAAAAAAATTTTAATTCATTTTTTTTTTTTTACTTATGCATCGAAACATAACAAAATTAATGTCCTTTTAAGGTAATTTTGATGTTCCGGATGCGTCGGTGAGGTTCGTTTCGCCTTCGGAAGTCGTTTTGACGAATTCATCGATTTGCGCGCCAATTTTCTCGTGTCGAAAGTATAGCAATATGGGTGTCCTTTCCTACCAAAATGGGTATCCCGGACGCGTTGGTGCAGTCCAATTTGTCGTCGGAGGTCATTCGGAAAAGTTCGCATTTTCACCCATCCTTTGGACTTAATTAAAATCCGATTTCGCGCAATTTCGTGAACTTCGAGTATTTTGTGTGTGTACGTGACGAAAAAGTCGTGAAGAATGTTTTCCTAAGGCTTGAAGTCCTATTTGGAACATTTTCCTTGAATCTTCGCAAAATAGCCCATAACCGCTCGTTCATAAAACGATGGTCTTGTGCCAAAGATGCTAGACATCAAAGGAAAATAGGAATTGGCTGGAATTTCTAGAAGGGTGAGTCTCAATTCTAGTTTTCTAAGATGGTCCTTAGGAATTTCTAGAGCTAGAACCTAGGCTCTAAAGAGGAGAGGAAAAAACCTCACCAAAATGAGGTCAACAGTGTCTAGCTGACAAAAAAAATAAATCCTAGGAAACAATTTCTTCAAAACCTTCTCATCATTTATACAAACTCACCAAAAAATCACCCTAATAACACCCTCAAATAATAAATTACAATGCTCATTATTACATTTTTTAATAATTCACATAACACCTCCTGACATTCGCAGCCAGCATGGTGATCATCCACTAAATAGAGATATAAAAGCAAAATGTCCTCATTTATTTAATTCAGTTCAAGAATATATAAAATTACAAATCTCGAATCTTTTTCAAAAAATCCTCTAGAATTCTGGGGAAAAGATGAACCTGTAGCAATTATAGAACCAATTAATCTCAATCTCATTATTCACGTAAGACCAATGAAATACAATACGGAAGATAAAAATGAATTCTCAATTCAAATACAAGAACTTGTAAAAATGAAATTAATAGAACCAAGCAAAAGTTCTCATAGCAATCTTGTTATTTTGGTTAGAAATCATGCTGAACAACTCGGAGGAAAAAGTCGAATGGTAATAAATTATAAAAAACTCAATGAAAATACAAACTTCGATGGATACTTCTTACCCAATAAAAAAGTACTAATAAATCATATTAAAACCGTCGAATGGTTTTTAAAATTAGATTGCAAATCTGGTTTTTGGCAAATTATGATGCATCAAAATAACAAAGAATTTACAGCATTTAGTGCTCCGCATAGTCACTATCAATTGAATGTTATGTCATTCGGTCTTAAAATGCCCCACAAATATTTCAAAGAAGAATGGATAACATATTCTCTGAATATTCTCATTTTTGTTTAATTTATGTAGACGATATATTAATATTTAATCAAAACATTACTTAACACTTAAAACATTTAACTCTGTTATCTCATAAAACTAAAAAATATGGAATAATATTAAGTAAGGAAAAACCAGTCTTTATCACGAATACTATAGAATTTTAGGATTAATTATAGATAAAGAAGACATAGAACCACAAGATCATATCCTAACAAAAATAAATTATTTTAAACATATAAACATTAGAAAATATTTGCAATGATTCTTAGGATTCAATAATTATGCAAAAGCTTTTATAAAAAATTTAGCAGAATTAAGAGCTCCTCTTCAGAAAAATTTAAGAAAAAATATGGCATGGAATTGAGACGAAAAAGATCAGAATATTTTACAAGAAATAAAAAAATTAAGTAAAAATCTACCAAAACTACATTTACCAATGCCCGGAGATTATTTAATTATAGAAACTGACAGTTTTGAGATTCCATGGGGAGCTGTTCTTAAAGCACAAAGAAATGAGAAAGAACTTCTTTGCAAATACGGCTCAGGTACGTATACTCCCACTGAACAGAATTATCATATTAACGAAAAAGATCTTTTAGTAATTAAAAAAGCGATTAAAAAATTTAAAATATTCCTTAATGAAGCCTTCTTAATCAGAATTGATAACAAAACGGCTATATCTTTCATTAAAGAAAAAATTATAGATTCTTTATCAAATAAAAGATTAATTAGATGGCAAAGCTGATTTTCTACTTACGCTTTTGAATTAGAATATATAGAAGGAAGTAAAAATGTTTTAGCTGATAACTTATCTCATTAATTATGCAGGTAATAAATTTATCACAAAACGAAAATATGGAATTATACGATACAAAATTGGAAGAAGACATAAAGTTCAACTCAGAAATAGCAAGCTATCTTGAAGTATTGGAACTACAGATATGAAAGTTAGAATGTGAAATATCCTATAGTGAAATAATTATGAAATAATCTATAAAAATTAGACATTATCTCAAAGGAGAAATCAAGGAAGATGAATTAATACCTGTGTCTAAATTAAGAAAAATTAGAGACTTTTCTAATCTCAAAAATATAGAAGTGGAATCAACATCTGAAGAGATAAATGTTTTAAATAGGTTAAAAATTAATAGAAAAGCATCTATTTCTTCTAATTATGAACCTTTTTATTCAAAAATCCTATAAAACAAGGATATAAGTCCTAAAAAGAAGATTACAGAAAAAGCCAACGAATGACAATAATTTTCTTTATATAGCGGAAGAATTAATTCTCAGATATATTTCCATACAGTATAAGTGTGGAATCATAAGAATGATTTAATTAGAAGATGAAAATCTTATCAAAATATTACCAAAATAAATATCTGATGCTGTAGAAATTTTTCATTTTGTAATTAAGCATTGAAATAAATTTATGAAAATATTTAAAACTTATCCCGAAGAAAAATAAGGAAATATTTCTCTAATTCAAATAGGGATTAGTAGTGAACCATATGTTCCAAAATATAAACCTACTGAAACTCAATTCTAAGGAAATAAAACTGAAAAATTATACTAAAAATGGATAGAGACAAAAAGATTGATATATCTAATATATAGATTTATCATTGCTCTGAAAATTTATTTATTTATAGCCATTGTAAGAAAACTACTCGAAAAATACATGAGGTTATGTATAAAAAATGGTATTCCAATTTAAGTAAAAACAATATCAGCGTAAGTAAGATAGTAAAAGAATTATCTTGCCAGAAGCTTCAATAGAAGGAAAAAATACATAAGTGTATGTATTGCCAAAAAAGTGATACGATACAAGAAATTCGACAAAAGTTAGAAGCCAAAAGTCTGTGAAAAGATTCTCTGAATTATTGAGTCTCAAAACTATTCAAGAAAGTTGGAAAGCTAGCAAGAAGAAACAGTTGCAATTAAAAAGTAAATAGAGGACCCAATTATTCAGAAAAATCTAGAGAAAAGACGATACAAGCAGTGGTCATAATCTGCTCAATTATTCAAGATGATATAAGCAGCTACGTTAAACTGCTCAATTATTAAAGAAATAATCGTCAGTCATGATGATTTATAACATATAAAATCTCTAAATAATGAAGACTTCTCTCCATTAGGAGGCAGAGTCTTCCGCCCCTCTCTTCTTTTTCTTTTTTTTCTTTCTCTGGTGTAAATAATGTGTTAGCCACTGCAGCTAAATTACGGATTTTTTCCTTAAGATGTCTGTAAGTTTTTATTTTAAGTATGTATGATATTTTACTTTTCTTTTCTTATGAATGATACTAAAATTATATTTTGTTGCATATTTCGATTTTGGTTACACTTAGCGTAGGAAATAGAACTAAAATTGTGTTCTGTATCTCTGAAGTAATCATTTAGAGTTGTGGTCTGAATAGGATCTATATGATCTAGTCGATCTTTTATCTTCTTTAGAAATCCACGAAGAAAAACATGATATGAACCGGAGGTGTATGGATCAAACACTAGAATAGGAATAAATAACTTAATATAATATTTTTATCATAATTAAGAAAGAAGTGTAATGGACCCTCTTGCTTATGATAATCTGCAAACAGATTGAGGAAGAATATCTTTTTTTTTATAAAAAGAAAGAATTGATGAATATAGAAACAAAATTTAGAAATATACAAGAAAGTTTAGAAAAAATAAAAATGTTAATAAATATAATCGTCAAACGAGTGACGAAAAATCTCGAAATAAAACAATATAGTGTTATTTTGATTACTATATGCATAAGCAATATGATATGTAAAGTTATATACAACACTTCCTTCTCTTAGTTTTATTTTATCAAGTTTATAACGCAGTGTTAATGATTTGTCTAAGTGTTTATCATTAATATTTAAAGCATAATTAGGGTGTAGGTTAAACATAAGTGTTTGATAACATAAATTACCTTGTATTACTCCTAATAAAACATCTTTTCTTGAAAGAATAATTTTGTCATCATAGATCCATATTGTAATAGGACTATCTATTTCTTTTCTAAAATAAGTTTTAGATAATATTTGAATTCCTCCAAAGAAAATGTGTTTATATTTTTCAAGATTCTATATATTTTGTAGATCTTGTTATTTTATTTGTTGATTATATAAATAAATTTGAGTTCTTCCTTCAGTATTAATTATATCTATAGCATGCTCTCTTTGTCTGATACTGAAATGAATACTTCTTTTCCAGATAAAAATTGGCATTTCAAAGCAATCCTTGGTTCCTAAGAATAATTTTCTTTTTGTTATTTTATTATAGGCTTCTTCAGATAATGTAATATATCTTTCGTATTCGATATTTTTATCATTAATTATATTAGACTCATGACTTTCCGACATTAATCAGAATACAGGTATTCATCTATTTCATGATCAGAATAAATAATGTCTATAAGATTTTCTTTAATATCAGATAATTCGCATAATTTGTTTTCGTCGTCTATTTCTGATAAATCAAAAATGGGTTGAAGATTGGATTCATTTATTACTGAAATAGATTTAACATGACTTAATTTAGTTTTCTAAGGATAATTATTTGCATAATGACCTTGTATACATATCCAACATTTATTATTTCTAATTTGTTTATTTTTTATATTATTTTCTTTTCTTCTAAAGGTTTTTTTATTAGATTTATAATATTTTTTATTTATTTTTCTAAAGATTTTTTTTTCTTTTTTGCAGAACACTCACAGGTGTTATGTAATGAACATCCCCATTGTTGAGGAATTAAGTCATATTTTTCACAACACAGAGATTGCTTATATTGTTTTTTTTTTTTTTTGTAAATCAACTTGTTGGTAGACTTCAGCTAACTTTTCTAAAGCAAAGTATATTCGACTTTCTAAACATGTATTATTAGGATATATTTGTTTGAATTTTTGACTCCATAAAATATTATATGATTCTAGTAGTTTATAGAAATGCATATCTAAATTTGCTTGTTTTTCTTCATAAAATATATCATAGAAAACTTTTTTATAATCACAACTATATTCATTTAAGTAACAAATCTTGCAAATATTTAAAGATGTTATTTTGTGTTTTGCATCTTGAGATGCAATTTTTCACCTTTGTTTATCTGAGAGTGCCAACTTTATATCCTAAGAATTCTCTTTTTAAATATTTTGCATATTCATTAGGCCAGCTTCCAGGATTACTTGGGTAATATGTTTGTCGTATAGTATTTTTCTGTTCAGGTGATAATCCTGAAAACCATTTTTTTCGTTATTCCTGTTAATATATTTTTTATATAATTATGTCTTCTTTTTTAAAATTATAATTATATATTGCTAAACTATTTTCTATTACCTGTTTGTCTATTATTTCATTTATATATTTACAACAATCAATATTTAAATAGACTCCGTGACCACTAATAGGTTCTGGTATATTATCAGTTAGTTTTTGTTTATTATTAATAGATTTATTAGTTGATCTCGGACTTGGAATTCTTTATCACTAGGAGGTAATTGGTTAAAATTAGATGTAGTATTTGTGTTAATTGGGTTAGAACTAGTGTTGGCTTCATCTGAGATAGGAATTGGAGTATCTACAAAAGGATAATTTATTGGATTATTCATAAATTGATATTCTGTCAGGGTATTGATTAAGTTTTTAATTTCGTTTTCAGAAGAAGAATGTTCTTCAACATTGATGACTTCATTTAATCGAATAGAACCTTGAATGTTTCTTTGGATAGTTATCCATCCCAAAATTTCGGGATTGGAGTAAAATTTTTCTAAATTACAACATTCATTTAGGATGGCTGTTGTTGCTATATTGCTATTTTAAATTTATTGATTTTGTAATATTCTTATTCCTAACTCGTGTATATTAGAAGTGCTTTCAATATGAGCTAATTTTTTATATCTACTTTGAATTATATTTTTAAATAATTTAATTATTTTCTAATTGATTTTGATTTAGTTTCATAAATTAACGAACAGTTCATTAGTTATGATTTCAGAATATAATCCTAACTCCAATTGTTGTTTTAATATCATGTAGCTTATAACTATCCATTCATTACAATTTCCTAGAGGAGATTTTATATGAAACAATTATTCTTTTTTAAGGAATTCTAATTGATTATTTTTAATATTTAACTGTAATAACTCACAAATACGATTAAATTCATTTTTAAGATATGATTTGTTTATCATTGTTCAACATCTAGCTTATTTCTTATATCATCTATAAAATCGCCAAATAGTAATTTTCTTCTAACTTTTTTTCTATAATCTGAGTTTTGTATGAAGAAAAATCCGATTCATAAAAATAATTTTCTGTATATAAACACGTTTTATGTTTGGGACAATTATTTGTAATACCTTGTTATTTACTAAGTGTTTCATATTTTTTATATATCTGGTTTATTTTTTCAAAAACTTGATAATTTGAAGATGTGCCAGTTAGAGAGACAAGCTCTGATACCATTTTATTTCGAGATTTTTCGTCACTCATTTGACGATTATATTTATTAACATTTACTTTTATTTTTTCTAAACTTTCCTGTATATTTCTTAATTCTGTTTCTATATTCATCAATTCTTTCTTTTTTAATTCAATTTTTTAAAAAGATCTTCCTCAATCTGTTTGCAAATTATCATAAGCAATGGGTTCATTACGCTTCTTTCTTAATTATAATAAAAATATATATTAAGTTATTTATTCTTATTCTAGTGTTTGATCCATGCACATCCGGTTCATATCATGTTCTTCTTCGTGGATTTCTAAAGAAGATAAAAGCTCGACAAAATCATATAGATCTCATTCATACCACAACTCTACATGATTACTTCAGAGATGCAGAACATAACTTTAGTTTTGTTTCCTACGCTAGGCGTAACCAGAATAGAAATATGCAACAAAACATAATATTATTATCATTCATGAGAAAAGAAAAGTAAAAGATCACAAATGTTTAAAATAAAAACTTACAGACAGATTGAGCAAGAAGTCCATAATTTAACCGCAGTGGCTAGCACACATTAATTTACAGCAGAGAAAGAAAAGAAAGAAAGATAAGAGGGGCGGAAGGCTCTACCTCCTAATGAAGAGAAACCTCCAATATATAGAGATTTTAAATGCTATAAATCATCTGTTGACCTCATTTTCAGATGAGGTCTTCCCGTCTTTCCTTAGAGCCTAGGGTTTAGCTTTAAGCTTCTCTTATTGACCCTCCTAGAGGACTAGTACATAACTCACACCATTTAGAAAATTCGAGTCACCTCATCACTCCTTCGAGTTTCGCATGAGCAGTCCCAAATTCTCGGCATTTCGTTGAGTTGATTAGGATGTACACATCAAACTCGAGTCGAGTTCCTACATTAATAGGAGCAGCCTTAAGGAACCCATTTGTGACCCGAACGCTCGATAACTCCGCATTTTGCACACACATAGCACGCCGTTTGATTTTGGCCTAAATTGACTCGCCTGCCGTCGAACTCGTCCGGACGACCCCGGATGACGAAACGGACCACACGGACGCGTACGGGACATCAATTTTAGCTAGCAAGAACACCCATATTGTTATGATTTCGTGCGCAAGCAATTAGCGCGGATATCGATGCATATTTTTTTTATTACTGGTGCGCGGGCTCGAGCTCAACCCATGTTTGACTCGAGTTTGATTCAGGTTGGACTCGGGCTGAACACGGGCTAGGCACCAGCTCACCTGAATTTGAAATTCAAATTTCAAAATTCAAATGGATTATTTAAATTGTCTTAATAAAAAATTATCTAGGTCTTAATGTTTTCCATTTAATTCTCCCCTACATTTAGAATTCATTAATTTCCCCGCCAATTGCTGCCAGAGTAACGGCTATTGACCCCGCTCCAATTCTTAATTAGAAACTTTTAATGGTCTTAGAACCATTAATGAATTTTGGGAGAATCAATTATTTCTAATAGACTCCGCAATAATAAAAATTACAAAATTATGATGTCTAACTAATGAAGGACCTGACTTAATCCTAGGAAACAATTTCTTCAAAATTTTCTCATCATTTATAGAAACTCACGAAAAAATCACTCTAATAACACCCTCAAATAATAAATTACAATGCCCATTATTACATTTTCCAATAATTCACATAACACCTCCTAAATTTCGCTGCCAGCGTGGTGATTATCCAATAGATAAATGTATAAAAGCAAAATGTCCACATTTAATTCAGATTCAAGAGTATATAAAATTACAAAACTCGAATTAATAAAACTCTGAGAATTTGCATCATCACTAATCAATCAATCTTTTTCAGAAAATGCTCTAGAATTATGGGGGAAAAATGAACTTGTGGCAATTATAGAACCAATTAATCTTAATCTCATTATTCGCGTAAGATCAATGAAATATACTACATAGGGTAAAAATGAATTCTAAATTCAAATACAAGAAATTCTAAAAAAGAAATTAATAGAACCAAGCAAAAGTCCTCATAGCAGTCCTGCCTTTTTGGTTAGAAATCATATTGAACAACTCAGAGGAAAAGCTCGAATAGTAATAAATTATAAAAAACTCAATGAAAATACAAAGTTTGATGGATACTTCTTACCCAATAAAAAAGTTTTAATAAAACATATTAAAACCGCCAAATGGTTTTCAAAATTAGATTGCAAATTTGGTTTTTGGTAAATTATGATGCATCAAAATAGCAAAAAATCTATAGCATTTAGTACTCTGCATGATCACTATCAATGAAATGTTATATCATTCGGTCTTAAAAATTCCCACAAATATTTCAAAGAAGAATGCATAACATATTCTCTGAATTTTCTCATTTTTGTTTAATTTATGTGGACGATATATTAATATTTAGTGCGAACATTACTCAACACTTAAAGCATTTAACTCTGTTATCTCAAAAAACTAAAAAACATTGAATAACATTAAATAAGAAAAAATCAATTTTTATCACGAATACTATATAATTTTTAGGAATAATTATAGATAGAGCCATAAAATTACAAGATCATATCCTAACAAAAATAAATTATTTTAAAAATATAAACAATAAAAAAGATTTGCAACGATTCTTAGGATGCATTAATTATGCAGAAACTTTTATAAAAAATTTAGCAGAATTAAGACCGCCTCTTCATAAAAAAATTAAGAAAAAATATGGTATGGAATTGGGACGAAAAAGATCAGAATATTTTACAAGGAATAAAAAATTTATGTAAAAATCTATCAAAAATTAATTTACCAATGTCAGAAAATTATTTAATTATAAAAACTGATAGTTCTGAGATTGCATGGGGAGCAGTTCTTAAAGCTCGAAGAAATCAGAAAGAACTTCTCTGCAAATACGGCTTAGGTATGTATACTCCCACTGAACAAAATTATCATATTAACGAAAAAGAACTTTTAGCAATTAAAAAAACTTAATCAAAACTCATAACAAAATGATTTTATATTTCATTAAAGAAAAAATTATAGATTTTTTAACAAATAAAAGATTAATTAGTTGGCAAAGCTGATTTTCTGCTTACTATTTTGAATTAAAATATAGAGAAGAAAATAAAAATGCTTTAGTTAATATCTTATCTCGTGAATTATGCAGGAAATAAATCTATCACAAGACAAAAATATGAAATTATACGATACAAATCTCGAAGACATAAAGTTTAACTCAGAAATAGCAAGTTATCTCGAAGTATTAAAATTACAGATATGGAAGTTTGAATGTGAAATATCCTATGGTGAAAGAATTATAAAAAAAATCTATAAAAATTAGATATTATCTCAAAGGAGAAATCAAGGAAGATAATTAATATCTGTGTCTGAATTAAGAAAAATTAGAAATTTTTCAAATCTAAAAAATATAAAAAAGGAATGAGCATCTAAAGAGATAAAGGTTTTAAATAAGTTAAAAATTAATAGAGAAATATCTACTTCTTCTAATTATGAACCTTCTTATTCAAAAATACTACAAAACAAGGATATAAGTCCTAAAAAAAATATTATAGAAATAGTCAATGAATGACAACAATTTTCTCTATATAGTGAAAGAATTAATTCCAAGATATATTTCCATACAATTAGGAATTATCAAGTTACTTATATATATGAGAAAATTCTGACCATAAAATTATATCTGAATTATATAAGTGTGGAATTATAAGAATTATTTATTTAGAATATGAAAATCCTCTCAAAATTTTACCAAAACAAATATATGATACTGTAGAAATTTTTCATTATGTAATTAAGTATTGGAATATATTTATGAAAATATTTCAAACTTATCCTGAAGAAAAAAAGGAAAATATTTCTCTAATTAAAATAGGGATTAGTGGTGAACCATATGTTCCAAAATATAAACCTACTGTAACGCAATTCCAGAGAAATAAAACTGAAGAATTATATCAAATATGGGAATTTATTTATTTATAACCATTGTAAGCAAACTAGTCGAAAAATACATGAGGTTATGTATAAAAAATAGTATTATATTTTTAGTAAAAACAATATCAGCACAAGTAAGATAGTAAAAGAATTATTTTGCCAGAAGCTTCAACAGAAGGAAAGAATATATAAGTGCATGTATTGTCAAAAAAGCGATGGATACAAGTAATTCGAGAAAAGTCAGAAACCAGAAGTTTGTGAAAAGATTCTTCGAATTATTGAGTCTCAAAATTATTCCAAAAAGCTGGACAGGTGGCTAGAAGGAACAGTTGCAAGTAAAAAGTAAATACATTACCCACTTATTCAAAAAATCTAGAGAAAGGATGATACAAGCAGTGACCAAAATCTGCTCAATTATTGAAGATGATGTAAGCAGCGACATTAAACTGCTCAATTATTAAAGAAATAATCGTCAGCCATGATGATTTATAGCATTTAAAATCTCTATATAATGGAGGCTTCTCTCCCTTAAGAGGCAGAGCCTTCCGCCGTCTCTTCTCTTTCTTTCTTTTCTTTCTCTGGTGTAAATTAACGTGTGCTAGCCACTGCGGCTAAATTATGTCTGTAAGTTTTTATTTTAAGCATGTACGATCCTTTACTTTTTTTTTCTTATGAATGATAATAATATTATATTTTGCTGCATATTTCTATTCTGGTTACGCTTAGCGTAGAAAACAAAACTAAAGTTGTGTTCTACATCTCTGAAGTAATCATGTAGAATTATGGTCTGAATAGGATATACTAGTCGAGCTTTTATCTTATTTAGAAATTCACGAAGAAGAACATGATATGAACCAGAGGTGTATGGATCAAACACTAGAATAGGAATAAATAACTTAATATAATAATTTAATCATAATTAAGAAGGAAGCGTAATGAACTCTCTTGCTTATGATAATCTGCAAACAGATTGAGGAAGATTTTTTAAAAGCATGAATTTTAAAAAGAAAGAATCGATAAATATAGAAACAGAATTAAGAAATATATAGGAAAGTTTAGAAAAAGTAAAAGTAAATGTTAATAAATATAATCGTCAAACGAGTTACGAAAAATCTCGAAATAAAATAGTATCAGAGCCTGCCTCTTTAACTAGGACATCTTCAAATTATCATGAAGTTTTTGAAGAAATAAACTAAAAATATAAAAAATATGAAGCACTTCGTAAGGAATAAGGTATTACATATAATTGTCCCAAACATAAAACGTGTTTATATACAGAAAATTAATCTTATGAATCAGATTTTTCTTCATACGAAACTCATATTAAGGAAGAAAAAGAGTTAAAAAGAAAATTACTATTTGGCGATTTTATAAATAATATAATAGATGTTGAATAATGATAAACAAACCATATCTTGAAAATGAATTTAATCGTATTTGTGAGTTATTACAGATAAATATTAAAAATAATCAATTAGAAGTCTTTAAAAAAGAACAAATGTTTCATATAAAATCTCTGCTAGGAAATTGAAACGAATGGATAGTTATAAACTACATGATATTAAAACAACAATTGAAGTTAGGATTATATTCTGAAATCATAACTAATGAACAACTCGTCAATTTATGGAACTAAATCAAAATCAATTCGAAAAAATTAAATTAATTAAAAATATAATTCAAAGCAGATATAAAAAATTAGCTCATATTGAAAGCACTTCTAATATACAAGAGTTAGGAATAAGAATAATACAAAATCAACAAATTTTAAATAGCAATATAGCAACAGCGGCCATCCTAGAAGAATGTTGTAATTTAGAAAAATTTTACTCAAATCATGAAATTCTGGGATGGACAAAAATCTAAAGAAACATTCAAGGTTCTATTTGATTAAATGAAGTCATCAATATTACAGAACCTTCTTCTGAAAACGAAATTAAAGACTTAATCAAAACTCTGACAGAATATCAATTTATGAATAATCCAATAAATTATCCTTCTGTAGATGCTCCAATTCCCATCTCAAATGAAGCCAACACTAGTTCTAACCTAATTAACACAAATATTATATCTCATTTTAACCAATTACCTCCTAGTGTTAAGAGAATTCCAAGTCCGAGATCAACAAATAAATCTATTAATAATAAACAAAAAATACCTAATAATATACCAGAACCTATTAGTGGTCACGGAGTCTATTTAAATATTGATTGCTGTAAAAATATACATGAAATAATAGACAAATGAGTAATAGAAAATAGTTTAGCAATATATAATTATAATTTAAAAGGAGAAGACGTATATAATTATATAGAAAATACATTAACAGGAATAACAAAAAAATGGTTTTCAGGATTATCACCTGAACAGAAAAATACTACAAGACAAACATGTAACCCAAGTAATCCTGGAAGCTGACCTAATGAATATACAAAATACTTAAAAGGAGAATTTTTAGGATATAAAGTCTTGACATTCTCAGATGAACAAATGCGAAAAATTGCATCTCAAAATGCAAAACACAAAATAACATCTTTATATATATGCAATATTTGTTACTTAAATGAATATAGTTGTGATTATCAAAAAATTTTCTATGAAATATTATAGGAAGAAAAACAAGCATATTTAGATATATATTTCTATAAACTACTAGAATCATATAATATTTTATGGAGTCAAGAATTCAAACAAATATATCATAATAATACATATTTAGGAAGTCAAATACAATTTGCTTCACAAAAATTAGCTGAAGCCTGCCAACAAGTTGATTTACACAAGAAAAATAAACAATATAAGCAATCTCTGTGTTGTCAAAAATCTGACTTAATTCCTCAACAATAAGGATGTTCGTTACATAACATCTGAGTGCTTTGTAAAAAATAAAAAGAAAATTCTTCAGAAAAATAAATTAAAAATATTATAATCCTAATAAAAGAACCTTTAGAAGAAAAGAAAATAATACAAAAAATAAATAAATTAGAAATAATAAATGTTGGATATGTAAACAAGAAGGTCGTTATGCAAATAATCATCCTCAGAAAACTAAATTAAGTAATATAAAATCTATTTCAATAATAAATGAATCCAATCTTCAACCCATTTTTGATTTATCAGAAATAGATAGCGAAGAAGAATTATACGAATTATCTGATACTGAAGAAAATCTTATAACAAATCTTGTTATAGCAGAGTACAATAATTCTTTCTTAAAAAATTCTCATCAAGAAAAAAGCTCAAGGGTGACTATAAGAGAATTTACAAATTACTTTGATTTAATAAGGGCATTTCTATGCTGAGAGAGGTCAATATGTTTCTAAAAAATTTGATCAATGCAGTGTGCGACATATACTGTCCAATATAGAGGTCTTCTCCATCAACTTATTCTCAGTTGTCCTATAGGCCCTAATATTCAAATGCTCTCTAGTATCATTTATCACTCCATCAAATAATCCAAAAATTTACTCGAAATCTTCAAGTGATTAGATGCTTTTAAAGAGTTCAAATAGAGAATATTTATCATAATGTTGATCAAACTTCTATTATTTATATCAAACCACCCATCAGACATGATGATTACTACAGTTTAACTCCACATCCATTTAATATTTTTAATGTTTTTTTCTGTAACACTCGTCTACTTAAACACCAGTGTCCTCACTTCATGTATGAATGGAGATTCAAGTCTCAAATATAGGCACCTTTTGAATTGATTATACTAAAATAAAAGGGGAGGATGCCATATTGAATGAAATGAAATTCTCATAAAATAATCTCTCAATATTCATACAAACACATTTGTGTTCCTAACTATCATCCTCTGGAGACATCCTCTGAGCTGCAGATGCCCTCTCTTCATGACCCCATATTATCCATCACTTCTACTATATAGCGGTCTATGGAACCTCTAGCACCTCAAGTAGATATTGATGGCAAAGATGATGAGTGTCTATCAATGTGATCAATCCCATAACAAAAGCCCAGCCACATGAACAATGAAATTCGTTTGCCTGGGTAAATCGTATGTCCGTCAAAGAAAAACACCATCCTACATTATGCTTGAAGCAATGCTTTGAAGTGAGCAAGCATGGCTCCAACTTAGGGCTCCCCACTCGGTGCAACCCATCGATATGATAATCAGCCCTTTACCATGTAGATGCTAACGTCCACAATAAGAAATGGACTATCAATAATTGTACCACACGATNTGTGATAATGATATTCAAATAAATGTTAAATGGCAATTATTGGAAAATGTTGGCCCATCTTTTAACATATTTTGTGGACGTTTCTTAATAAGCCACTAAGAATAGCTGAAGTTTGCAAGATATTCATGTTGTAGCCCATGTCAATATTTTGAGCAAATAGGCTGAATGTCTTTTCCTTTGCTTTCATTCCAATAAATAATAGTCTGCACAATCTATTTTAGGTACATAATATTTTGTATAATCTATTTTAGGTAACTTAATTGATACATATACTTAATCTAAATATTCAGTTAAAAGGAAAGAAATTTGTGCAAATATAATATTTCCTTCTTTGTAGCATTGCGAAGAAAGAAAATATTTATTCTGTCTGATATCATTTATTCTTGATTGATATCTCCCCACAAATTGATGTTGGCTGATCAAGAAGCATCAATTTGTCGACAAGAAATTGATGACGCTATCGAGAAAGAGTCTTAGTAAATATATCAGCCGTTTGAAGATCAGAAGTGATATGAGGAAGAGATATAACACCATCCTCATAGGCTTCTCGAATGGAATGACAGTTCACTTCAATGTATTTCGTGCGCTCATGAAAGACGAGATTAGCAGGTATCTGGATAGCGCTAGTATTATCTGCATGAAGAGAAGTAGACTCAAGATCAGGAAAACCAATCTCAGTCAGCACACCCCGAAGCCAAATGATCTCAGAACAAGCAGAGGACATAACGTGATATTCTGATTCAGTAAATGACTTAGACACTCAATGTTTCTTGCTCTTCCAAGAGATTAAAGAGTTGTCGAGAAACGTATACCATCCAGTAATAGATCGGCGTGTATCAGAACAACCAGCCCAATCGGCATCACTATAGGTTGTTAAGATGTTAGAAGACTTCGCAGAAAAAAACAAACCACGATGAAAAGTACCTTTCAAATACCGAATAATACATCAAACTGCAGCTAAATGAAGATGTGTAGGTGCTTGCATAAATTGACTAACGTGTTGCACAACAAATGAAATATCAGAACGCGTAATAGTCAGATAATTGAGACTCTCAACCAATTGTCGATATAGAGATGGTTCAAATAGAAAGTCATTATCATTCTGTTGATATTTGACATTTACTTCCAAAGAAGTATAAGCAGAACGACCATCTTGAAGACCAGTCAAAGCAACGAATCACTTCGTATAGTTGTGCTGATGAAGAAAAATATCAACGGGAGAAGAGTGAACCTTGAGTCCTAAGAAATAAGTTAATGACCCAAATCTTTCATATGAAAAGAACCCTGAAGGCGTTTGTGTAGTTGACATATCAATTAATTGTCAGATCCTGTGATGACAATATCATCAACATAAACTAATAACAAAACAATTCTCTTATCAATCTTACAAAGAAATAATGATGAATCATATTGACTTTGAATAAAAGAGAAGCTAAGAAGTGTATTGTGAAACTTTTCAAACCAGGCCCGTGGAGTCTGTTTCAAATTGTCTAGGGACCATTTGAGCTTACAAACATCATGTGAAGGCGTAGAAAACAAGCCTGAAGGAGGAGTCATATAGATATCTTCTTTGAGATCCCCATGTAAAAATGCATTGTTAACATCCATCTGCTTTAACAACCAGCCTTTAGATGTAGTAATAGATAATACCAGTCGGGCAGTAGTCGTCTTAGCCATAGGTGCAAATGTTTCTTCATAATCAATCATGTATTCCTGTCGATTGCCCAGTGCTACCAATCTTACCTAATATCTGTCAAGAGAGCCATCAGATCGGAGTTTAAGAGAATAAAACAATTTACAACCAATGAGTTTAACACTTGTAGGACATGAAACAATATCCTAAGTGTGAATTTCTTGAAGTGCCTGAAGTTCGTCTTGCATGACTTTGACCAGCGAGTCTGTTTAGCAGCCTAAAAGTAAGAGGTAGGAACAACAGTATTAGTTAAAATTGCAGAATACTCATATCTATCTGGAGGACGAATACGTCGGGTTGATCGTTGAATACTTGTTGGTGCACTTTTTGGATTAGGGTCGGGGAGGATTGAAAGTGAAGTGGGCAGGCGTCGTGTAGATAATGTCCGGCTTGAACCTTTTATCAACAGAAGAATTATCAAATTGTGAAAGTATAACTGTATCTGGTGTTGACACATGATGCTGAAAGTAATATTCATGTTCAAAGAAAATCATATTTTGAGAAATATGTCATCAACTATTAATCGAATCATAACACACAAAACCTTTATGATTAGAACTGTACCCCATAAAAGCACATCGTACTGACTGATCTTCCAACTTATGATGTTCATGAGCAGGTAGATGAATAAAGCAAACGCATCCGAAAATATGCAGCATATGATAATTAAGATGTTTATCAAAAAATCGATAGTAGGGAGACTCATACTTCAATTGTTGAGATGGTAAACGATTAATGAGATAAACTGTAGTTGATAAAACTTTAGTCCAAAATTTAGCTGGAACAGAAAATTCTATCAGTAATGCGCGCACAATATCTAATAGATGTCAATTTTTTCATTCAGCAACTCTATTTTGCTGCGGTATATAGAGACATGAACTTTGTGAAACAATACTTTTGTTATGAAGAAATTCTTGAAAATCATGGACATGTATTCATCGTCATTGTCAGATCGTAAGGTTTTAATGCAAGCGGAGAACTGAGTTTTAACATATGCTAAAAATATTTGAAATACAGTAAATGTTTCTGCTTTGGAACGCAAAAAATAGATCCAAGTAAAGCGACTGTAATCATCAATAAATGTCACAAAATATCTATTTGAGCATTTGAAATAACTAGCGTAATTCCCCAAACATCATTATGAATAATGTCAAAACATTTATTGGCACGACTGTCTGAAATAGGAAAAGGTAATGTCTTACTTTTTCTAAATTTACAAACAGAACAGTCAACTACTAAATTATTATCTGTAGAATAAAGAACAATTTAAGTAAATGCTTCAACCCCATATCTAAAAGTTGACTGTTCTGTAAATCTGGTAGCTAAGAATTTAGAAAACAATCTAAATAGAATTGTTGTTGATCGAAATCAACCAGAAATCAAAGAAAGCCAAGATATCCAAAGATATCAAAAAAAATCCCAATCGTTGATCTAAATCAACCAAAAAGATTCAAAAAATCGTGTGTTGCCTTAAATTAGGAGACGAGCCCAAAGCCAAAGCTGAAACCCCAGATCCTCAGAGTGCCATGATCTAGAAAGCATATTGGCGCTGAAATACGCCGACTATACCAAAGCCGAAGATACAGATGCGAGAGCCAAGAGGAAGCAGTCGAGCGGTCGAGCGGGAGTTCGGGCAGTCGAACAGAGGAAGCAGTTGAGCGACAGCGGCAGCTCGGGAACAGGGAAGCGGTCGAGCGGCAGCAGCAGTTCGGGAACAGAGGAAGCGGTCGAAAGGCAACGGCAGTTCGAAAAGTCAAGCGAGCGGCACAGATGAAGCAATTAGGATGAACAGGACGAGCTCTCCAGGCGAAGCAGACGACTCCAAAGATTCAGATGCTAAATATTCAACGTGGCTCGATACCATGTCAATATTTTGAGCAAGTAGGTTGAACGTTTTTTCCTTTACTTTCATTTTAATAAATAATAGTCTGTACAATCTATTTTATGTACATAATGTTTTGTATAATCTATTTTAGGTAGCTAAATTAATACATATTCTTAATCTAAATATTCAGCTAAAAGAAAAGAATCTTGTGCAAATATAATATTTCCTTCTTTGCAACATTGCGAAGAAGGAAACTCTTTATTCTGTCTGATTTCTTTTATTCTTGATTGATAACCCAATATGTTGTTGGCATAAAAAATGTTGCTACTAATTAGTACTTATAAGCAACAAACCTGAATTCTACTTTCTTCATTCCAAGAGCTCAATCCATGCCTCAGTAAAGTCACCCTTTTTGAAGAAGACAATAACTCATCACTAAGTGATGTCGCTCCTCTGAAATCATATGCACCACCAGTCACTGGAAAATGAATCTCAGTTCCGTTTCGTGTTGGAACATTGTTGATACTATCTTGAGCTACAATTGTAAGTCTTCTCATCTTTCCTGCACAAGGAAAAGAAGAAACAACTAAGATGCCAATTTCGCTAAATAAGTATAAAATTACAAATATGCATGGGAAGCAGATGAAAACCAATAAGAAATAATATGTATTAATTTTTTCAATTCAATGTGTTCAAATATTGTTGGCGATGAAAATTGGCATATAGCTAGAATCATTTTTTAAGCTAAATCTTGCATCATATACAACTCAAGAGAAATAGCATGCAGATTATTAAAAATAGCTGATAACCTGAAATCATATTCAGCAACTCAACTGCTATGTGTGAAGAAAAGAGTCTAGTTGGAGGACGCAACAGAGTCATTTGCAAACAAAAGGGTCATATAAGGAGATGAATTCATAGCAATGTTTTTTTTCCACTACTTTGAAGATGCTTAAGACTTCTGTAAGAATGGGCGAGGATGCATAGATCCAGATTATGGTTGTCATTTAAATGCAAACTAGTTGCATTGTATCACTACTTAATTCTTTAGTGACCCTACAATGAGGACAGTAATGTTTTTTTTTTTTTTGGCTCAGTTTGGAACATTAGCATACTTACCAGAAATGATGTTTAGTTGGAAGAAGTAGCTTTAACAAACTGTAGGAACAAATCTCACAAACCACAAGCTGGAAAAACAGTTTCTGTCATGGTATCGAGTACACTAGGGAAGATCTGTTAACCGCGGCATGCTATACATACTATGCATTTGTTAATTTTATAAACTTACAACTGGATCCAATGGACCATCCACTTAGATTTTGGGAGCTGCTTACAGAGTCAGTTCGTGGTAGAAAGCATACCTTCGTCCTCCCAGGTGTTGTTTGGCTTACCACAGAAAAAATACAGTTTCATTTAAGCCACAACAAGGTTAAATTTGATTTAGCTGAATATAATGTGCTAGGGAAACAAACTATGAAGTCAAATAGCTTTATTTCAACAAACGGAGACCCAGAAAAAGACCTCCATCAGGCTGAAGACAAGTTACTTCACGTGCAAATGGATAAACATCCAGCTGCAACTCAGAAAAAACTGTATAGCCTTAAAACGTGAGTTGTTACTTAGGCAACGAAGCATAAACTTTAGCCCTCAAAAGCTTGGATTAACCTCTCAATTACTGTGCATAGCCTAATAACCGTAAAAGCTCAAAACGATCGAGCATCAAAAACTACAATCCACAAAAGCTCAATTGAAGTTGTATCAGCTGAGCATAGCTTGAGTCAATCCATAAGAAACCAAGTACAGCCTAAGGGTCTCAAAAAGTATAATTGGCCTCTCAAAAATTGCATGGCCTAAACTCCACAAAAGTCAAGTCAAACAAGTAAAGCCTCCACACCCCAATAGCTCGGCTATAATCATTCTGATCGGACAAAGTTGGATGGCCATAGAGCGTGAGTGAATCCGTATGGCGGCCAAGCATAGCCTTAGGGATTTAAAAGCTCAAATCAACCTCTAAGTA
Organism: Phalaenopsis hybrid cultivar; assembly: GCA_002079205.1. Lineage (NCBI taxonomy): Eukaryota > Viridiplantae > Streptophyta > Magnoliopsida > Asparagales > Orchidaceae > Phalaenopsis > Phalaenopsis hybrid cultivar. The sequence goes on from JXCR01132930.1 coordinate 26,040, forward strand.
AGCAAGCATAGCCTAAAAGCAAAAAAAGCTCAAGTCCTTTAATGTGCATAACCTCGAAGCCATCATAGCTTAATAAAGTCGCCTCAACTTAGCAAATCTAAATGATCATAATGCTCAAACCGATTCTTAAAGAACCAAGTATAGTCTTTCGGTTCTCAGAAGCATGGGATAGACTCTTGATGGCTAAGTATAGCCTAAGGACCACAAAAGCTCAAGTAAAGTACATGAACATAATCTCTAAGCTACAAAAGCTCTTAACTAAAGTGACTTTGACAAGGAAAGTTTAATAGTCTGAGATAACAGGTCAAAAATTAGAAGATCGAGCATAGTCACAGTCCAAAAAGGATAGATTGGTCTCTTAGTACCGAGCAGCCAAAAGCCACAAAATCTTTTAGGTTGATTAATCAAGCAGAGCTTGCAAGGAACAAAATAAAATAATTGGTTTACTATGATCCTTTTTCATGTAGTGGTATTATTTAAGACCGATAGCTCACTAAAATTTAGTTGAGCAGCATTCTTCCTCAAATATTCATGGTTTTCAAAATCATATTAAAATGTAAAGTAGCTTGCCAGACAACTTCTTAAGAATCATTCCTAAGGATTTTTTTAGGGTTTCATCAGAAAATAAGTGCTTCAAAAATAGGATAGCTTTTGATGCTAAAACTAGTTTTATGATTTAGATTTCTTTGTCAAGTTTGTAGAGCCTTTCCACAATCTATGTGATCAAAAAAGATTCAAACTTCTAAATCATCAATGTATAAATATTTATCCGAGCTTAAGAGCCAAACGAGTATCTTTTCTTTTAAGACTTCAATGCTAAATTCTCTGAGAGTTGAGCCAATCACAATTGGGGCCACATGTTGGTCAAGGGAAAGAGAAAAAGATACAAAACACTTAAGCCAATCTAGGGAATAAAGAAGTCAATGAATCAATGAAAAAGCCAAGGTTATTGCCCAAGTCATATTCGATACCAAAAAATATTCGATACCAAAAAATTCCTTTTTTTGTAGGGAAAATCTTAGGAGATTTGTTATCGACTGCAAAAGAGATATACTAGATGTAATCTTATTCACTACTTGCATCATATAAATAAAGGATCATCTTTCCCAGTCATAAGAAAAACATAATAAAAAAACATCCATCTAATGGAAACAACACAATCAGAAGCCCTAAGCTTTCCAACCTCTGTTTCCCTCTCTTGACCTTATTTCTTAAAGTATTTGTACCATAAAACTCGCACACCCATAGTGTTCACATATTCTACTCCAAAGTGCAATTATGATAATGGTGTGGCTAACTTACCTCAACCTTCATTAAAGATCAGTTAGTGGAATGCCTCTAGGCTATGCTAACCAATACAAATTGCAAAGTTATAAAGTCTATCAAAATAAGTAGAGCTTTCTACCTCTAAAGGATCAGTTGAGCCAAGCCAACTACAAAGGTTGATTCAAAAGGAATTGCAAAGCCTACACATTTTCAAAATATTATAATGAAGTTAACACACCCAATTCCAAAAAATCATACTTACCATTTGTGAATAACATATTATAGTATAAGAATTTCTTGGAGCTATTGTTATAAATGAATCGAGCCAAAAATATACTATATTTTCCATACTTGTTCATTTATTAGCTTATTGAGCTTCAATGCAACTCATGTTTAAAAATATTATTGAAAATTCTTATTAATTTTTTCATCAAGTTTGAGCCTGATGTGTAGCATGCCAATAATTTAATCGAATAGTATTATTACTAAAAATAAATGTATTCATAATTTTTCAATAAAAAAAGCAATAATTCACTTCATTATTTCAAATTATAAAAATAGCAAAAAAAATGAATTTTTTTTATTCATATACTTATCCCAGCAATATTTTCATTATCAAACTTAAATTAAAATATATATATATAAGTTTTAATCCATTAATTGAACTATTTCAAAATTTTCAATATATAGTAATATAAAAAAAAAACTTCAAAAGTATATACAACAAAAGAAAATAATATAAAATATAAAATAATTTAACACGAAAAAAGGTTCATTTGATGTAGATTTTGCTATTACTTTTGTAGTAGGAAAACAGCTAAAGAAATAAAGAGGCTAAGAAAAAGAAATATTTTTATGGAGAAAATTAGAAGATACCTTTTTGGCCTTTAGTTGCTTCACATTAGCTATTTTGGGAAAAAGATTTAAAAATAATAATTAAAACTCTGCTTAAAAATTTCTAAAACAAGAATGAAAAAGGTAAGTTGGCCAAAACAAAGTCCTCGCTTTTTTACACACCCAAATGCACGCATACCGCATATGCATGGTTTTAAACTCAGAACTGTTGGATGAAGAACAAAACTCTCAACCAATAGGTTGGGATGGCTTGCATAAAACAGAATTAAATAAATATTTTAGCAAGCTACTTATTAACTATCAGATAAATATTAAATATCATATAAACATTCTTACCAATGCACATGAAAAAGCAGGCCAATGTTTAAGCTTAGTCATTTCTATTTCAAACTTTTAAAATTTTATTCAAGCTTGTTCAATGATCAAAATAATGAACATAAATTAGCTTATGAATGAATATTAATTTGTTCATCAAGTATGCTAGTTCACATACATCTCTGCTTGAAATAATAATGCATAGCCCTTAATGTGGCACGCATTATTTAAAAATTTGTGCAAATTAAAAAAACATTAAAAATCGAACAATATAAGAGAAAAAATATCCTTAAAAAACAAAATTAATATCATATAAAGAAAATATAAAGTTTCTTTAGCATAAATGAAGGCAAAGGCGAAGCTACAGTGGAAGCTCTGAGAGCCATACCCCATTGGCCTTACTCGTAATTTTTTTTTATATATAAAATCCTGAATCCCGCCTTCCTTTCTCCATTTCTAATCTCGTATGAACAATAGGAGTTATAGTGTTGCATCACGAGCTCGGCCGCCACCCCTATATGTGAGTCTCAATTTCTTCTCCTCCTTGTTCCTCCAATTTTTCATTTGCTGGTAACTTGTTTGGGTAAGACGTGTCATAGAAATATCTTATTTTGAAGCTGGAGATTTACTTTATTATGTCTTGTTTTCTATCTTCTATTAAAGTTGGACGATGGATTTCATTATTTCGTAGTTATGTGATGGATGAAGGTTACAATTATGCGGTTCATGCCTGTTTTATAGAACAATATTTCAATGTAAATATCAGAATTTGAAGGAAAAAAAAAAACTAAGTCTTCCAATCGTTTTTTTTTTGCCAAAATTCAATGAAATGAGTGAACATAAATTTTTAAGCCCGAAAAACCCGAACTTGGTTTTATGGTATTATGTCATGTTTAATTTTAGCTATATCCATTAAAATTTTCTAAAAACAGTTATGTTTATGTAACCATTTTTTCAAGTTATTTGTCTGCCTATCCTGATCCTGTTTCTTGTTTCTGTGCAGTCATTATGCAAATTGTGGCTTGTCCATATATGTGAAGCATTTTTCTTTCAGAAACATATGCATGTTTAGCATTTCTTGTTAGTTAACAATTGCCTTATCTAGAGTTTTTTATCTCAGCTCTTTGAATCTCCAGCTTCAAAATAAAAGTAGAAATTATAGATCACATTTTTTTTATATAATTTTTCATTCCAACATATATCTATCATTTCTAAATTAAGATGTCAATTAAGAAAATTTAAAAGCCATCAATATTATGATCAGGCCTGGATGAAAAAGATTAAAAATAGTTTTGAAATTATTACTTTGTGCTTTCACTGACGCAGGAGCTTGGGGTTGAACCGACCCCGACCAGTTCAGCAAGAGAAGGTTTGCTCCAGCAAGAGTCTAGGCCAACCCCCTCCTCCTTTTCATTGGGCGGGAATTATTTCCCCCTTTCTTGTTTTTGTTTCCCACCTATTCATCTTTCTATTTATAAATGTGTTTGTTGTCCTAGGGCAGTTTTTGACTTCCTGTTTTTAGGTTTCTGTTCAATTTGTCGTCGACATTTGTTTTCCCCTACTAGGGCTATATCTAAAAGGTGAGGAGGTGTTCCAGCTGTCACTCGTCTAAGGTGGGGATCTTCTCCAAAAGCTTGAGGGGTGCTTTGGGAGTAACTCGATCATGCGTGGATACTTATCTTCCCTTATTCCCTTCCACCATTTCCCCCTCACAAGCTCTCAACCAGCCACCCCTGATTCCGCTTCCCGTCAAGCAGCTGGAACTCTCAGAACCCCGTTGCTTGTCGCGCCCATCTCCCAGATCACGATTGCATGCTGGTCGGTCGTCGTTCCTCCCTCCCATGACTTCCTTCCTACTCACCTCCTCGTGACCATTCCAGTCCTCTCGATACCGCCACCATGTCATAACACCCATACTCCCATTACAAAATTCTGTCATGAATTCACTCCGTCTATTTCAACCCCAATCCTCCTGCCATCTTTCAGTCGCAGCCTTCCCTCAGACAACCAGTCACGCTTCCCCTCCAACCACTAACTCCCTTCCTCCAGCTGACTGCTTCAAGCAACACTCTACATCCCTTTCCAACCACCTCCAACGCCCCGCTGCTGCCATCTCAATCATAGCCCGCCACTTCGCCCTAGCCCTAAGTGCTCAATTCTGTTGTAATGTTATTTTTAGATTCCCACTGTCGTTGTTGTAACCTATTTAAAATTTTTCAACAATAATATTTTGTTTCTATTGTGGTTTGGGTTAACTTCGGTATCAATTGCTATCAAAGCTAGCCTAACTAGTCATATCCTAAGGTTTCCTAGCATCTGTCTTACCCCCTCCAAAAAAAGTTTCTTTCTTACTCTCAAACTATGGCCAAAACTTTGATCTAATCATAATTTCCCCTAATCAGCAACCTTTAATCATTTTTTTACCCTCCTTCACCTCCCACCCCAAACCATAACCATGCCACAATAAAGATATATGTATGAGCCTACCAGGGAAGATATACATTGAGAGATCTACTGACTTCAGCGAAGATTGACGGACATTGAGTATGACACGCCGGAGGGACTTACCCTTGATGGTAACAGGGAAAGTGACCCCTTCAATAGGGAGGATTTTAGTGATGAAGATGAAAGGCCACAACATTTCGGAATCCAGTATCAGAGGCCTGCAAAGGAGATATCAGTTGGAGAACACAGAGACTATAGAATCAAGGTGGATCTACCAGAGTTTGAGGGAGGTATGGATGTAGATTAATTCATTGATCGGATGCAATCTGTTGAAAAAATCTTTAAATATAAAGATGTGTTAGAGGATAAGCGAGTACGGTTAGTTATTATCAAGTTGAAAATAAGCGGCTTTGTGGGGGGAGAACTTCTAAAAACAGAAGAAAAGCGAAGGCAGTGATAAGATTATTAAGTGAGAGGAAATGAAGAAGGCAATGCCGAAGAAATATCTTCCACCTCATTACCACCAAAACATGTTTTTGAGACTCCACCTGCAACAGCGATACCTTTTAGTGGAGTTCACATCACAATTCGACCAATTACAAATGAAATGTTAGTTGAACGAACTAGAAGGCACACTGTAGCCCAGAATCTTGAGGGCCTAAAGCCCGATATTAGCAATGTGGTGCAGCTGCAACTTTATTAGTCACTTGGAGATGTCCAGATTTTAGCATTAAAAGTGGAGAGGCAGTAGAAACAGAGTAGACTACTACCACCACTCAAGCAGTCACCTACAGTTGGAGACACCAACAAGAGCATGTCTTGGGGAGTTAAGAAAATTGATTCGGATAAGGATAGAGCCACCTCCAGTGAAAAGAAGCTTAAGAAGAGTAACACCCCTATTACAGTCCCCACAAGAAAATGCTTCAAATGCCACGAACTTGGGCACATTGCCTCTAGATGCCCGACTAGCCCAGTCTTGCCTTTTATCAAGCATGGTGCTATGGAGGAGATTAGCAACGAGGAAAAAGTTGAAGAACAAGATGATGTATATCATCTGTCACCAGATAAAAGAGTGGCACTCGTGGTTCGACGGGTCCTACAGACTTAGGATACAAGAGATTCACAGTAGCTTTGTCACAATATATATTATACTCGTCGCACTATGAATGGGTATGTATGCAGTATCATCATCGATGGGAGCAGTAAGAACGTGACATTTATGTAAATGGTACAAAAATTGGGTCTCATAACTCAGAGAGACTCCTAGCCATACTCTCTAACATGGCTAAAGAAGGAAAACAAGGTCAACATTGACAAGAAGTGCTTCGTGGAGTCTTAGATCGGGAGTCAGCTGCAAGATCATGTGTGGTGCAAAGTGGTCCCTATGGATGTTTGCAACCTTTTATTGAGGAGACCGTGTCAATTTGACCGGAGAATTCAGTACAGTGGATTCAGAAACACATATTCCTTCATCAAGGATGGGAAGTGCATAGTCCTCCCTTCGACGAAGCACGAGATCAAAGGCGCTCTTGCCAACAGAGCAACATTGATGGGACCTGTTTTGGTGATGAAAACGGATGATAGGACTAAGACACCAATTCTAGACATGAGGGCACAACAAAGAGCATTTTAGGATATCATGGTCGATACCTTACCACCAATGCCACCACTATGTGGGGAGGTTCAGGTTACCCCCACTTCATATATTGTTAAGCCAATCGTGGATGACCTTAGGAGTATTCAGCAGCTGAGGTGAGACATGTAGGCTTAGTTCAGTTCAAAAATAGACTCACAAAAGGTTAGACTGATGTGGATGTTTGCTTGTAAGTTGGGACCGATCCTTGGGTGCCTTGGAGAATAATGCAATTATCAGTGGGATCCAAGTGCTACTAAAATTACATTATACTAAATTTACATGGGTAGCTTCTAAGAAGAGCCAGAAGTTTCGACGAATAAAATAGAAGCTACCCCAACCCGAGAGACTGATTCAGGGGCTTAGGGTCGAATCTGCCCCGACTGCTTCAACAAGAGAAGGTTTGGTCCAGCTAGGGGCTACACCATCCCCCTCCATCTTTTCAATGGACGGGAATGATTTCCCCCTTCCTATTTTCATTTTCTGTTTATCCATCTATTTATATGTGTTTGTTGTCCTAGTGTAGTTTTTGTCTGTCTGTTTTCAGATTTTGGTTCAGCTTGCCATCATCAGCGACTATTTTCCCCATCTAGGGTTGTATCCGAAGGAGAAGAGGTGTTTCGACTGTAGCTCATCCAAGGTGATGATCTTCTCCAAATGTTCGAGAGGTGTTCAAACTGTAACTCGATCCTGCGAGGATACCTATCTTCCCTTATTCCTCTCCATCGTTCTCCCTTCACATGATCCCAATCAACCACCCCTGATTCCCCTTCCCATCAAACCGTTGGAACCCCAAGAACCCCCGCTGCTTGTCGCGCCCATCTCTTGGGTTGCGTTCTACTTCTCGGTCAATCGTTGTTCCTCCTTCCATAACTTCCTTCCTACCCGCCTCCTTTTCGCGACCATTCCAGTCCTCCTGATACCAACACTCCATCATAGCACCCCTACCCCCCTTCTCATAGGATTTTGTCGTGAATTTACCACGCTCCCCAATCCCGCTGCCACCTTCCAATCACAGCTTGCTCCCCTCAGCCAACCTGTGACCCTTCCCCTCCAACAGCAAACTCCCCTCCTCCAGCTGACTGCTTTTAGCAACCCCCTGTCCCATTCCTACCACCTCCAATGCCCCGCTGCCGCCATCCCAACACAGCCTACCACTTTGCTCTAGCCCTAGAGTGTCCCTTTGTGTTGTGTTGTTATTTTTCAATTGTCAGTGTCATTTTTGTAACCTAGTTTGAGTTTCAACAATTATATTTTGTTTCTGTTGTGGTTTAAGTTAACTCCGGTATCACTAAATAAAATTCCTGACTTTGCCCTTGAATGAAGGTTAACAAAATAAAATCAAATTGAAAAATAAAATATAATCGCAAATAATGCAATTAAATTTATACATAAACATAGAATGGTTGTAGCCATACATACCATTAGAAAAAAAGATTGTTGATTAGGCTTAAAATATGGTAAATAGTTTGTTTGCAAGTTGCATATTCATCAAAAACACAATCATCACAAAAAATAATATAAAAATAAAAAATAGTGTTATCTACTTTATATTATCATCTCCCAAATCATAATCTTCAAGACCCTCGTAATTTTAATAATCAATCTACGTGTGCTAAGCTAGAAAAAAAATCATTTTATTTTAGCTTGATGTAAAATGCAATAGTTTCCCTTAAACCAAGAACTCTAAAGGGTAAACCATGACAACTCTTTTTCACCGCATACTAATTTATCTTTTCTTAATACCAAACACTTATTTACATTGACATTGACAAAATTTATGCAACTCAAAGAGACCAAACCTACAGAATAATAAAATCATAAAAAATCGACAAAGAAATCGATTGACAATGTCCACCAATTTTTTACCGACTTTCTGACTGGATGATTCATCAAGCATTTTTGGCTGACGAATCTTACGGACTGTATGCCAATTCTCAATGAAAATTGTCAGGGGTGAACATGCCACCTTAAATCTTCTACAAAACCAATAAACGGTCAACCGCTAAATTTTTTACTAGTTATCGACTAAATTATATATGGGAATACATGCATACTGATACGATGTAAATTTATGTGATTTTGTTGTTTTATATGTATTTTCTTTCCTATTTATCATGATTTTACACTTGTAGAAAGTTTTTTTGTGGTATTTTGCAGTTACATGAGTTGAAGATGTGTTGCAGAGCCAAAAAATAAAGCGAGCAAAATTGTCAGACTGCTGTAATTATGCCACTTGTTGGCTTAAGTACGCAAGCCCCAATGTGTATCTGGCGTAATTACGTCAGGATTAGGTGTAGCTATGCAGGTCTGTGGCTTAATTACATCAAGCTCGGACATAGCTATGCTAACGCTGGTCGAAGTGTTATTTTGGCATATTTTTGCATGGTGAAGTTGGCAAGTGATATATAAAGAGATGCATTGGGACATCCCGAGGGAACTTGACAGCATTTTAGAGGTTTCTTTCAACAAAAGGTTTCATTGTTAGGCCTTAGGGTTTCCCTTCCTCCTTCCTTGGAAAGAAGCTCCTAGGGTTAGTTTTCCTTTAAGATTTGAGAGGTTGTGTATGACAAGGAGATTGAGTGTTATGGTGTCTGGAAGATTGAGGAAGGTGTTTCATTGTACGGCAAGGATGTGGTGTATTGCGGATAACGCTCGACTTAGTTGTAAGTTTGTGTACTTTATTGCAGAGAACACATGGTGTATGGCGGTTTCCCTAAAAAAGGCTACCTGGAAGAAATCATAAGAAACAATGTTTTGCCTCAACAAGCTTACAAAAGAACCACCCTTACGAATTCCTTTCTCCTCTGACATTTTGGCTTTCTTTCAAGGTTCCTCTTCCAATTTCAATTAGGACTCTTATTCCGTCTTGAAACGAATCTCCTGCCCCCTACGACGAAGAATCACCTCCACATGGACGAGCAAAACCCACATCTCTTCCAAAAGAACTTTGAGCTCTCTCAAAGGAAAAAAATATCAGATGAAATATACATGGATCCACATTCGTTCATACATGACCCTACAAAAACCCAAAGGGAATGCAATTATTTAAACTTGAATAAATATCAGAGTACCTTTTATGACCTCTAACTTAACTTTTGTAATTATTTCTTAAAAAAATTTGAACGAATTTAAAAAAAAATATTATGATACAAAATGCATTTGAACTCACTTCTTCAGCCAAAACTTACTTCCCCAAAATATAATCACCCAATCGAATAGAAATAGAACCCTCATTAGACCTCAAAAGGTAGTATAAGTAAATTAGAATAGATCTTTTCCATGGGAGAGTGAAGACAACCAAGGAAAGAGCAAATTTCAATCATCAAAATAAATCCAGAGACTACTTGAAAAACAAAATATAGTGCCCCTAGGCAAAGGCCATTCCTGAAATGTAACTGATAACAGAGAAATTCAATTCCGTGCAGGATAAACAAATGAGCCCCCAAGGATAAAAGGATTCATTTCCAAGATAATCCTCATCATCTCAAAGGACTCGAAGAAGTAAAAATGATATTCATTCACTTATTCTTCTCGCGGAAATCCAATCAAAAAGACGAGAGAATCGGGAAACTTATTGCATACACAAATACGAGTATATAAAAATTTTCGTTAATTTCCTCTTATTGAATCAAGCCCACCTGGTCAAGTGACTGAATTGAGCCCACCTACATAAGTTGTCGAATCGAGCCCACCTACATAATTGGCCAAATAGAGCCCACCTACATAAGTGGCCAAATTGAGCTCGCTTACCGATTCGATCGTTATTATTTTCCTTGAAAGGACAACCTAGCTCGTCAGTGCAATGACAGCTATTGGAGGAAACCATCATCATTAATAAGAAGTCATCATGAACAATAAGAACATTCGTCAATCCGTTAATAAAAGACAACGCTCGACACTTGAGATTCAATTTTTCCAATCCAAGTATCTGTGATGGTCGTGGTATCAGTAATACCTTACATCTACTTCACAGTCTTTCCATCAAAACTGGAGAAATGCAACATACAGTACAAGATATATTATTTCAATTATGTTATTGTTTTTCTCTCTTATGTATAAAAGGGGAGGAAAAATGATAGATGAATGATCCTTTTCTCTTTCTTCCCTCGTTGGAGACTGCTTTCGATCTCTATTTTCTCTTTTCTTTTTGAAATCTCCAAACTCTGGGAAATTCAAGGAGCTGCCTCCCTCCAACTTACCGGAGATTTGAATTTAATATACTTCTTGAGTTTCCCTCAAAATACTCTCATCTATCTCTCTCTATCACTCTCTCAAAGTTTTTTTACGGAGTTCTATGCACTCACAAATGATATTAGATCCTACGTCTCAAAAGGATTTAACAAACACAGTCATTGACAGAACATACTAACTATGCTCTCACATTTCTTCATGCTGCAAGAAGTCCCACTTCTGGCAATGGTAAGTCGCTTGAGAAATAATAAATAGGATTAACTAGCTGCTGATGAGGGCCGCAAAAAAAAATAATAATAATAAGTTTCAATTAATGCAAAAACACGTTTAGCTTGCACAACTGATCTGAGGTTCAGAGCAGAGTTGAAGAAATGGAGATGGATGGCTTCAATCAATTGAAAACAATCCCTGATCACCGAAAACAACATTTTTTTTAAATGAATCAAAACGTCGCCCATTTAGTTCCGTCTTCAGTACAAATTAGCGCATAGAATCAGTCCACGAGAACCAGGCAAGGAAAGTATAGATCAAATGCTCCAAAAAACAAAAAGAAAAAAAACATACCAATGTCTCGCGGAGGCCGGCTTGGCGTAAACAACGGAAATCCAGTCCTGTGCCCGGCATCAGTTGAGAGCTGCAACAACGACGGAGACGGCAAAGGCGACGGCGAAGGACGAATGCTAAGGAGGAAAGCGGATCCCATCGGCGCGATGTTGACTTCTGATCATCACCGAGAAAGAGCGAATGGAAACAGGGGAAGCTTAAAGCGTTAGTGGGCGCCTTTTTAACCTTATCCAGAATGGAATAGTCTACAGATCCTGAGTATTTCGGGTAGAAGTTGGGAGGCCAGCAATCTTGGGCAATCCAATGTCCCAACTCACCCTTAAAAAATAGGAAGATTTACATACATACCCTGAATTTTTTTTTATTTGCATATCTAACACAAACTTCAATTGTAACATACATGCTGCATTGCTTACCCATAAAGCGGTGAATTTTTTTTTTTTTTAGTTAAAATCATCATATTTTTTATATGACATGATAGATTTGCAGATATAAATGTAATAATAAAAGTATAGCTGCTAGATATGTAAATATATAAGAATTGGGCGGTATATTTGTAAATGCCACTAAAATATAATTAAATAACTTTTAGAGAATTTTACATATACATACCAAATAATTCTTATATATTTAGTTATCTAACACTTAATGTATGATATTGATATTTGTAACATTTTCATGTATGAACATATGCATAAGAAATTAGTAATAGTGATATTTTTTAAATGTAAAAGATTTGAGGGGTAAGCATGTAAAAGTGAAAATTTAGATTGCTGACAAAGATGCTCAAATTTAGATTGCTGGCAAACAGATGCTCAACATAAAAAATATATATATTAAAAAAGAATGACTTGAGGCTGTTATGCGAGCCTCAACTATCATTGATGCGTCTAACAATTCGAGTGTCATAACCTCTATCGGAGGAATCAAACCCCATACTAGAGGGGATTTACAACTGACAAACAGATGCTCGACCAACCGATATGAGTACGTGGCGCATATATATATATATTGGCCCAAAAAAACACAAAAATATATTGCCACAAAAATCAGTTACATGTAATGAAGGGGAGATCAAGTAAATGTCCATGAATCAAAATTTCCAAAAACCAAAAGAGCCTTTATAGTAAATGACTTGATCAGAGGTAGTAGAGGATCAAGCCAGCAAATTAGCAGGCTCATTGCCCTCCCTATGAATATGGCACCACTTAACATGTATCCTTTGAGACGGTTGGAAAATCTTCCTGATCTAGTATATAAGTTGCCATGGAATAACATATTTGTCCTGGAGGATATTTATCAATTGCAAGGCATCAGATTCAAGAAGAAGAAACCTGATGTTAAGATATATAAATATTTTAAGGGCCTAGAAGATGGCAATGGCCTTAGTTTCCAAGGCAAAAGCTTGACTAGACAGGAGATTGGAAGCTCCACAAACATTTCCCAAGAACATTCCTACAGAGCCCACCAATTCCAGCAGCAGTGGCAGAAAAACTTCCATCTGTATTAATTTTGACCCAAGGAAGGGGAGGTGTGCACCAGAGCACCTTCTGAACAACCTTTGTGATAGAAGGAGGGACAGGAGTGTGATGGCCAAGGTGAGCCTTGATTCTATCCATATAGTTGCAACAGTTGAGAGCAATGGATTAGGTAGTCCTTTTGAGTTCCTCATATTTTGCACTAATTCTTTCCATCCAAATGAATTAGCTAATGATTAGGGGGATATGATGTTTATGATGCTCCACCCAGTCCGGCCAATAGACCTCTAGAGAACTCCAAGAACAAAATAAATGTCTGATATGAAGATGATCCAAAGTTGCAGTCCAAACAGCAGTGACAATGAGACAAGAGAGGAAGAGATTTTGTAAAGTTTCTTCATGAGAGCAACAAAGAAAACACTTAGAAGCACCCCTCAAGCCTTTGAGTTTGAGGATGTGATCAGTAGGCAAATATTTCTTGAAAATTCTCCAACTAAAAAATGAGATAGAAGGAGTGAGTTTTCTGTCCCAAATGAAACGACCCCATGTATTCTACTGTCATTTGAAAAGGCCATATGTTTAAAAGCATTGAAAGATTAACCAGGAAAGTTCTTTTTAATCAATCAATCAGGCTGGGAAGGGTCCACAGGGATATTAGTAATAGCTTTAATGGTATTAGCATCCAACACGTTTCTGAGAGCAGGTTCATTCCACAACCTCCTAGTTCAGAAATCAGAGACTAGTAAGGCTGGATCAACAGAGGAGTTAGGCAAAGGAGGAACTTTATCTTCTTTCATCCGATAGTCAAGCCAAAAACTGACCTTGCCTTTCCCAAGCTCCCACATGAAGATGTCATTAGCCTGTTTCCTGACCTTCAACAAGCTTTTCCAATGTTTAGAGTTACAGGCTTAGGATGCACCATGTTAGGATGAGTTCTTTTACAGTACTTATCCCACATAAATAAGGCCCAAAGAGAATCCTTATGTCTGAACTTGATCCACTGCTTGCAGTAATAAACATGACTCATATGTTGGAAATTTTTTAAACCCAAACCACCACCAGCCACAGGTTTACAAAGCTTATTCCAAATGGACCAGTGCATTTGCTTAGACTATCCTTACTAATGAAATTTGTTAAAAGCAGTTTCCAGCAACTTCTGGGTAGTCCTAACCATTTGCAGAGTATAGAGAGGGAAAGTAGTTAGAATACTTTTCAAGAGAGCACCCTACCCATTGGATAGAAAAGTACTAGTCCAGCAGTTAATATGAGATGTAATTTTATTGACTGCTTCATCATGTTAAGTTTTTTTTTCCTTCCTTTAAGTAACTGGATACCCAAATATTTCAAGGGCAATTCAATAGTAGTAAATCCAGTGTAGGTCTTAATCCATCTACTAGCACTGGTGCAAAGCTTTCTTCCAGGTAAGAATTGTCACTTCTCCTTATTGAATGCCAACCCAGGCACCTCTTGAAGTTGTTTCAGAATTAGTTGAGTCTTTCGTATAGCTTTCTTACTATCATTAGTGAAAACAACAACATCATTTGCATAAGCAAGATGGCTTACCAGATGGGATGAGCTGTGCTGAAATCTAAGGTAAAGATAATTTGAGTGGGCTTGATTCAGAATTCTGGAGAAATAATCAAAAACAAGAATAAAGATTGTTGGGGAAACGGGTTCACCTTGCTTGATACCCCTACTTGCTCTAAATAAACCATGACAAGTGTCATTGATTAAAATAATATAATTTGTATTAGTTAGCCATCTCCTGATAAGATTATAGAATGAAGGTTTAAAGCCCCTTGCAGATAATACTTGGAAGATGAATTCCAACTGATGGAGTCATAGGACTTCCTCAAGTCTAATTTGAGAATCAAGTTGTGACCTCTACACGGTTTATCAATTTCAAGGAGCATCTTTTGAGCTACGAGTATGTTGTCAATTATACTTCTCCCCTGAACAAAATCAGATTGGATGGCACTGATCAATTTGTTGCGGTGAGGTTGGAGACTACTGACAAGGATTTTACTAATAACCTTAGAAATTGTATTAGGGTCCGTTTGGGGCAGCTTATAAGTGCGGGTGGCGCCGCTGTACCGTTTGGTTCGCGCGTTTCACCAGCTTATCTGAAACTGCGTTTGGGCTTTTACACTAAACGCAGACCGCGGGTCGACCCCTGCGGCCGATCCGCGGGCCGCATTTTAGGATAAGCAGCTTATCCTGAAACGCACAAGCTGCCCCAAACGGACACTTAGTATGACTTATGGATCTGAAATCATTCCAAGTGTCCTTTTTGTTCCCTTTTGGAATAAGAACAATGGTAGTAGAAGAGAAGTAATTAGGTAAGTGAGTGCCAAGGAAGATGCATTGAATGGCAGCAATTACATCCTCTTTAATGATCTCTCGGGCTTTCTTGTATAATAGAATAGAAAAACCATTCAGACCAGCAGACTTGTTACCATCAATGCAATTGAGTGTATTTAAAATTTCCTCCTCCTCAGAAACAAAGGTGAGATCAAGCTGACTAACATAATCCAGATCCTCAGCAGAAATATTGGGACAATTAGCAGAATTAGTAGATAAATAAAATTTGAAGTGAGTAACAACACTCTGGGCCACTTGTTGGGGATCAAATAACTAATTTCTCTGATCATTTTTAATGGTTATAACAACATTCAACTGTATTCTATATTTAATCAAGGCATGGTAATATTTAGAGTTTGTGTCCCCAAAGAGAAATTTGGTAGCTGTAGCCTTCTGTTGCAAGTATTTCTCTTCCACAGAAATAGCCTAAAGCAAGTTATCACAGGCTTCCAAAAGAGAAGAATCATTATCCACTCCAAAATCATGTGCTTCTTTTAGGGAGCCACCCTTTATTTTGCTAGAATTACCTATTGGTGGATATCTCTAAAAACTTCCTTATTCCACTTCTTCAAGTGATAAGTTAGATTCTTCTGCATCTTACATAACTTAGTTAGAGGGTTGCACAACTGATAAGAGGGGGCAGTCCAACCCAGTCTCACTACATCAAGGAAGTCATGGTGATCTGCCCACACATTGAGAAATCTGAAAGAAGGAGCATGGCCTCCATCCATGAAGGAAATCTTCACTAGAAGAGGGAGTGGTCTGATGTAATTTTGGGAAGGTGATGTACTTGAGTAGGGGGGAAGGTTTCCATCCAGTTGTTTTTGGCTAGAAATTTATCAAACCTTTCCTACAACTTTCGTCTTTTCCAAGTGAAGGGGGATCCAAAATACCCCACATCAAATAGTCCAGCAGTTAAGATGTTGTTAGAAAACTGAAGCATGCTATTTAGGTTAGGTGTTCTCCCTCAAAATATCTCACTAGGGTCCTTAATACTATTGAAGTCTCCACCCAGTATTCAGTTACCATGAGAGCAGGAGTTAATAACCTATAGATTTGACCAAAGATCCAACTTATTGCCAAGAAACAACCTGCATAAATAAATGCACGCCCAAAAAATTGCTCCAATCGGAAATCAAGGTGAAGAAATTGAGGGTTATCAATTATGATGCTGCAATTCAGCTCCTTTGCACAAAGGAGCCAAATTTTATTAGAATTATTAGAGTAGAAGGTGAAACCAAGAAATTTTCTGCTATATTTTCTGAAATCCTAATGAACCATAAGTTCAAGAATGACCACTATCCAACATTTATGAAGCTTGTTAAGTTGGAGGATTCTTCTTAGGGTGCTAGGGCTAGCTACACCTCTAAAATTTCAGCATAAAATTTTAATCATGATGCAAAGCTTTCCAAGCCCTAGTTCACCTAGGAAGGGAATTCTTCAAAATGTCAGATGGATGATCCACCCAAATGATATTTTCATTAGTTAGATGTCTTAGTTGTATAGCATCTTTCCTTTGTCTCCTATGTTTCTTAGATGTCTTAGGTGTGGTGGTGGAGCTCATGATGAGCCACTAGCTCATCCACAAAGCCAGCAGTAGAGGGCCCCAAACTCCCATTAGGCATAGCAAAACTCTTGTTGAGCTCCAAAAGCTGATCACCCAGATCGGTATTAACAGGCTAAGACAAATCAAGATCCACTAAAAATTGGCCTACAAAATTGGTCCTCTACTTCTTTCTAGATTTTTGGACTTGCCCGTCCTCTTATAGAGCCTCTGAAAACCTGCAAAGCGCAACATCATCAATTAGGAACAAATTAGTGTCTCCCTCAGGGGATGGGGAAAGAACCTTTGGATTTTGTGGGGATTCCACCTCATTCAATTAAGTTTCATTTCCAACAGTTGAGGGCAGTGTGTCATCTAAAGGTCTGTTCACATCTGGAGGCTCGGTAGGGACCACCTTTGGGAGATATATTAGTTGCAATAGGGTTGGTTGAGGGACATTAGAAATGCCAGCAGGAGCCCTTGGGGAGCTAGAGGGATCACCAGAGCCCACTTTTGAAGGTCTCAAAGTAGGATTCAACCTGTAACATTTGTTTTGAGAATGGCCAAACATTCGGCAGTGATTATAATAACAAGGTCTTTGTTCGATCGTAATGGGTTGCCAATATCTATTGGGCTCAGTTCCTAACTAGACCTTCTTAATTTCATGGAGAGTGATATCCCTCTCCACCAAAATCCTTGCAACAGATGTCCTAAAGAGATTAAATGTAGAGATATCCAGTTTTAGTGGCCTACCCAGCAGAGAACCAATAGAGAACAACACGTGATGATTAAAGAAAGGCAATTTAAGGACAGGTAACTTGAACTAAATGGGAATTATAGGTGGTTTTTGTGTGGGGTCAAAATCTAAGGACCATTTCAAGACCTTCATTTGTGCCTCTCTAATTAAAATGTATTTCTTAGAAATTATTTGTGCATAGTCTTCTTCAGTGGTGAGTCGAATCATAATGTGTCTGCTGTTGAAGAGACCAACTTCTCAGCTACCAACAAACTTGAATCATCAAATGCTCTGTGAATTACTTCCATCTTGGGATGTCTAAACTGGAATTTGATAATTAGAGTGAACCTATAGTTTTGTGTTAGAGAAATAAGTTCAGAATTAGAAAAAATAAATGCATGTCTGCCAGCCTTTCGATTCCCCTTCTTAATCAAGTAACAATCAGCTCTACCAGCCATAGATTCATGGTAAACCCGAGAAAACATTAGCTTATCCTCAAGAGTAGAGCCACCTACCTCTCGACCAAAAAACTCCACGAAGGAGCCCTTCCCCACAAAGTTGGGGTCAACAATAGTTAAATCTATTAGCCACACTCCCAAACCAACAGATATCAGCTATAAGGAAGACAAAAATAAAGTCAGCGAGATCCAAAACACCGAAGCACCAAAAAAGCAAGGGAAGACTAGAAACAAAGCACAACATAAGAAAGCCAGAAAGACACAAGCACCAACCAATGGATTAGTACCCAAAAGAGAATTCAAAAAAGGAAAAGCCAGGGAAGCACCAAAGATGTAAGAAACTCCATAAACAAGAGTTCCACCACCTTAGCACCTTGCACAACAAACCACACCTTGCAGTCACTAAGGAAAGGAGACAGATGCCACGTGTACCCAAACCCTAGCAGAGCACCAAATGCAACTGCCATTTTTATATTATATTATATTATATTATATTATATTATATATATATATATATGGCGTCGGCAGCGGCATCGTTATTTGCTAGGGTTTTGCTCCCACATGGCAATTCCCGATAGTGATTCTTTGATTTCTCATTTCTCTCTGTCGTCTCCCGCGAGTCGAAGTTTCACGCTCTCACAGACATCATCCAGTCGACGAGTCCAAGACGCGCTTCGACGACGCTCTTGTACTCGAGGATGCTCGCGCTCTCGCCCTCCAGTCAACGGCTCGTGTTTACCTATAGTGGACGGCTCGCATCATTCNTGATTACAAAGTTTGGGTATGGAGTGGAACCCCCAAAACTAACACCCAAAAAAGATATATAATACTCACTCATAGTGGGGTCCTCAGACTCAATACAACTCCACACAACACACAAAAAAGAGAAGAGCAAAACAAAAAACATAACACAAAAAAAGGTTGTATACCCAAAACATATACATGTATGCCCAACCAATTGATCAAAAAAAAAAAATAAAGACGAAAACCAAAAGCAACTCCTTGAAACCAAGAGCTAAAGCCAAAAACTTCTGGATCCAAAGCATAGTGGGCTCTCGAGACAAAACAAAGCCTATGAGCTCTAATCCCTACCATCAAAATAGATAAAACAAACCCCAAATTACATCCAGTAGCACAGGAAACATGATCAGTGTAAGCAGGAGGAGGTCGAGAAACCATATCAAACATCAGAACTTAATAAGAGCAATAACAGAGATAACATCGCGTTTCACCATACCCCAAAAACCATTTAACCATATGAAATAAGACAAAAAATAGAAGCAGATGTAGTAGAGAATAAATCTAATCATTAAGACTAATCCCAAACAAGGCTAAAAAAAAGTCTAAATTTTGATAAAGGGAACTCCCAAATTATCCTCATTTAGAAGCCTTCTCAAAACACCAGATGGTTAAATGGTTGGAAAATATAAGAAATAGTGAGATAAAATTTTAGTACTTATAAGGCTTCTTCCAAAAAATTTCTGCTTAATTTAAAATAGTGAGATAAAATATAAGAAATAATAATGAAGGAAGAGGGGGAGAATTTTAGTACCTATAACTATTTCTGGCCATCTACAGAAGCCAAAAAATAGTTAAGAGTAAAATGCTCTAGCTTACTTTGAACAAAAGATGAATCTTTCCAAACATAGAGGATATTTTTGAACTCAAAAACCTGATTACAAACCACACTAAAATAATTGTCAATCATGTCCCACACATCTCTAGCATAGTGACATTCATAAAATAAATGTGCATAATTCTCCTCATCACAAGAAAAAAATGTAGCATTTAGAAGCCAATCTCAATCCCTTTAACTTCAGTATATCATCTAAAGACACCATTGATATGAAAAACATCCAAAGGAAGAAAGATATGGTAGGGAAAATATGATTGTGCCAAATCATATTCTCCCACTCCAAAACTGATAAAGTGTGCAAATTTTTATACAACGTCTTGGTAACAGATTCCTGTAAACTGAATTTCAACATAGGGACATCCCTTTTGTTTTGATCAATAGGAATTTGAGCAACCTTTAATGCATTATTACCAACAGTAGCCATCAGCTTATCAATGTCACATGATCCATCTTTTCAAAAATTAGAAATCACATTATCATTGGTTGTAGCATGAGAGGAAGAAACATTGCTTAAACCACATTTCTCATGCCAAAAGAAGACCTACTCATCGCCAATGTCCCAGTAGATGAAATTATTTGCTACAACTCTAGCATTAATAATAGATTTCCAGATTTTAGAATCACCAACCTTCCATGAAACTAAAGAAGGGTGTAGATTCTTACAGTACATATGATGCATGAATTGAGCCCAAAGAGAAGCCCTAGCTCTGAATTTGAACAAAAACTTACACTTATCTATATGTGCAAGGTGCTCTAAGTGTTTGAAGCCAAGCCCCATAGCATAGCGTGGTTTACATAATTTATCCCAAGTGATCCAACTCATCCTAGTCCCATCCCCGGACCAAATGAATCTATTAAACATATTATGCAAAATTTTTAAAGTACTCTTCTTGAGATTCAATACTTGTAAAGCATGCAATGGGATGCTATGAAGCACATTGTTGGTTGCTTATATGTTTTCCATTTGTGTTTTAATTAAATTTAATATATATATATATATATATATATATAT
>JXCR01132930.1:46969-71388 GCA_002079205.1 Phalaenopsis hybrid cultivar
TTGGAAAAAGTAATATTTCAATTTTGAAAATACGAGATCAAACTGATCTCATATAAATAATAGTTTAAATCATTGAGCACAATACCACAAGAAATATACCTACTCCGAAGGATAGATACACTATTTACTGGTGATGCTCAATTAAATAAACTAAAGAATTTATGACATCCATCTGGTTTGCGAACCTTTTATATGTGCAGATAAGTTTCCCTATATAATACAAACAATTAGATAAGGTTTATTTTACCTGGATTCTTAAAGCTCCTATAGAGGCAAGCCCTTATCGTCATTTACATCTTCAATGATTGAAGTGACTTAAGAAAATTCTCGATTTAGATAAGGAAATATTATCTTCAAGGAATTCAAACGGATAAGAATTTTCAAAGATCAGACAAAGAGGAGTGAAATTGGACAGACTCAAATTTGAAACATTTTATTTCAGAATCCAAAGGAAAAAGAACTAAAGGTTGTCACTAATCCTGAGGAGAACCTCAGTGACCTCCCAAGCTAGCCTATGATTTGGTTTCAATTTCGGGGAAAAATTATTGAATGTTTCATCCAGTCAATTTTATTAGTTAGGTGGCTTACATTTATGCGAGACGATTACACAAATAGTCTGGAAGATGTGAGGATTTAGGTCGTGATGAACGACAATCTCATAATCATATGATGAGTTAGGGCTTATATTGTACAACATGGTTATTCAAAGGCCTAAAGATGATTTGAGGATTTATGTCGCACTAGGCAGATAACCTCGAAGTCCTATGACTTATTTTTTAATTCTAAGAAAGGAAATTGATGTTGTAGATCCTCGTGCTGTTGTAGATTCTTGTGTTGTTGAAGGCTACCCACAAAATTAGCTCCAAGCTCCTCAGCAAAGTAACAATCATAAAGTCTAAAGGTTTAATAGGTTTAAATGACATGTATAAGTTCAATGAGGGGGGGGGGGTTAAAGTTGATTAGAGCGACACAGGTTAGGATCCACTATTCCCTCATTCCGATATCAGTATTTTTTTTTTGAATTTACGTAGCTTAAATGATTTGTTAGACTCATTTAAACTGAGGAGATCTCGTTAGCAACCGTGTGTTACCTCCTCCAAGGGACTCCCATAAATTTAAAAGGATGTATTATGAAAAGTTGTATTTCAAAGGATATATGGTTAGGTTTGAAAATTTTAATTTAATTTTGAAGATTGTTGATTAATT
Organism: Phalaenopsis hybrid cultivar; assembly: GCA_002079205.1. Lineage (NCBI taxonomy): Eukaryota > Viridiplantae > Streptophyta > Magnoliopsida > Asparagales > Orchidaceae > Phalaenopsis > Phalaenopsis hybrid cultivar. The sequence continues at coordinate 48,176 of JXCR01132930.1, forward strand.
TTGAAAAAAAAAATGTTGTTTTGTTTTGCACGTAAAAAGACATCCACAACCAAGCATGCATAATATTTAAAGCAAGATTAAATTGTAGTAAGTAAAATGACATAAATTAAATAACATTATAAAAGCATACATGTCATCTTCTTACCTCTTCCGCTGAAAGATTAGCTTTTTGCAACATGTATATAATTTTGCAGGAAAAATAAATAATTCACAGGAGTAGATGAAGGTGTAGTTACCAAAACAATAAGTCTTAACTTGGTGTGCACCTAAGGTTTTAATGGATGATTTTATGAAGAAAGTATAATAAATTCAATTATCCTTCAAAACATCCAAGCCCTTAATAAAAGTGTTTGGGGAACAATTCCTAAAAACTTTTAAGTCCATTTTGAAATATTTCGAGTTGATTTGAACCTATTATATTTTTCAATTGATCATCCCAAATTTTAATTTTAATTGCAATGAGTTAATACACCTTATGCTCAGTGAACCTGATATTTCTAATTATCCTAAGAGTGGGATACTCAATTAATCAATTATTATTTTACTTAAAAGTTATATAAGTAGATGCCCCTAAGGTGAGTTTAACCCATTATAGATTTGATGCCCAACACTAAAGTTAGGTTTGTAGTGTTTAAAGCTATTAATTATCAATTATATTAACTTTTGTAAACCTCATTAAACAAGTTTAAATATCAAGCCTAGCTCACTACCAAGCCCTTAATAATTTTAGTGGATTAACTTCCAATTATCAAAATTTTAATTTAAGTGATATGTATTCTTATTAAAAGATCATATCCAATTGTGGACTTAAAATAAGTGGGTTAACATCTTCCCAATCTAAGCCCATAACTTTAGAATGATTTAAGTTTAATTAACTTCATAATCATGATAGTTTAGGAAATTATAATTTTATCCTTATCATGAAAAGGTGAAAATTGGTTTTTACCTTTTAACCCATTGTGTTTCAAACTTCCAAAAAATTTTGTTAAGATTAAAATTACTCATTTTTCCCTTAGGTTCATCCTAAATTTTGATTAAGGCAACAAAGTCTAAAATTACCATTTTGCCCCTAGGGCTTTCCACTTCATAACATATTAAATATAATTCAAATGACTTTGAAGTTTTAGAGTACCTCCCTCAAGGGACCATTAAAATACCAGAGGAGAAAAATGTGGTTTTTCTAAATTTAATTTAATTTAAATAATTATTTTAACTTAGAAAATAGGATTTTAAAATTTTTAACTAATCAAAGTCAATTTTTTTTTTCATGGAAAAATTATTAAAGGTTCACATTGGTCAGAGGACCATTTAGACAAAATTTTATTATTTCTCAAGTTATATTTTAATTATTATAATTATTTTAATGAAAAATTAGAGAAAATACATTTTTAGCCTTTAAGATTTATATTTAACTTAGAAAAATTAGAAAAGATATTCTAATGAGTCTCAAGTGATCAGGAGACACTTAAGAACATTTTGAACCACTTTTATATTTTTGAAATTTTTATTTATTTTTAATTATTTTTAATTAAAAAATAGGCTTAAAAGTGAAGTATTTATTTAAAAATAAATTTTATTTTTCCTAAATGCTCTTGATCACAAGAAACTTAGAAAATCACTTTTAATAATTTTCTTAATTACATTTATTTATTATAATTATTTTAATAAATGCCATTTTATTTAGAAAATCAACTTTAGTGTTCAAAGTAAATCAAATAATTTTCAAATTTTTATATTGAGTTAAAATGAGTATTCATTTACATTATGGAATTAATTTTGTTAATTTTTTAAAATATAATAAATCTATTTTAATGTTTATGAATTTTAGGGTTTAATTAACTATAGTAATTTACACAATTACAAAAATTTAATTTATAAGTCCAATATTTTTCTGATTTATCTTTTAATTTATACAATTAATTTAAGCAAAATAGCCATCTAAACTTAGAAATTAGGGTGTAGAGAAGCTTTCTGATGTTGGAAAAATCATAAAACATTTCCACTATCATGAGGAACAAACCGCCAAAATCCTAAGCCATGATGTTTATTATACACTTAATTAAAATTAAAACAGCGCAGAAGCTATTTATTTAATTAAAAGTCAGAAACAAACCAAATAACTTTTATTTTTATTCCACATTAATCTCCTTTATTCACTGAGAAACATGATATTTTTATTTTTTTTTATGAATTTTCTATATCAAGTTATGGATTTTTGAATTTCTGGAATTAATTTAAGTTAAAAAATCCTTAATTTCCTACTTAAATGTGTGGCGCTGACTGGATCCTCGTATTGATCGAAGCTCCGTGTGTCTCTCACTAACTCGGTGCCTCCAGCCACATAACTACCTCGTCAGTCCGCTATATTGTTCCTTCCGTCTCGTCCGACACGATCATAGCCATCCATTTAACAAACACGCGATCCAACAGATGTGGGTCATCATCCCTAATTAACCTAACCCAGGAACTGTCCAACTTTTAAACCTAAGGTCTCGCTCGGTACTCAACCAAATCAAGTGCAGTTTGTTCCTACACTTTCATCTACTTGAGACAAACACATATATACGGTTATATTGCTACAAAATGCAAGTTTCTTTCACAATTGGTGAAACCGAGCTCAAAATTAGGGTTGAGAGTTTATAGCTTTGCCTAAGAGGTGAGGCCTTAATTGGGTGCTTGTAGAAGCTTTAGTGGAGTCTGGCAAACCTCTTGGATGTGTCACCTTGCTCTGACATGAGGTATGGGTATGAGTTCAATGAAAAGGTGGAATGGCCTTGGTCTAGAGGTGGGTTAGAGGGCTCTGAACCAGGGGGTTTTGATGACAAAATTCTTTGTTTAGCTTGGAGAAGCTTAAGGAAGATTCAATTTGGAGTTTCAAAAGGTTTGGATCAAGTGACAGAAAACCCCTAGATTTTGAATTCAAAATTGAGCTCAGGCAGAGAGATTCAGAGGGGGAAAATAGTGGGCTTGAGTTCAGGAAATCCTAAAGAGTCTCTGGAATCGATTTGGCAGAGTCTTTCCAAGGAATTTGGTGTGTCCCTTTTTTTGTCGTTTGGGGTGGAGTTTAAATAAAGGGGGAAGGAGAGGCCACCATGGCTGGCTAGTGAGTGCAAAGAATTACTTAGGTGGAGGGCTGAGTGGCACCAATGACCAATGGGGATGAGCCAACTCAGGGAGTTCAAATTTGGAGTTTTGGCCATGGGGTGGCTCGCAATTTTTGTGTTTTTCGGCCAGTAGGTCGGCCGGCTAGGCCAGGGTTGGTGGTCAGGTGACCCGACGGGAGGGTTAATAATGATTAACTCTGAATGGTTAAGGATTGAAGGCAAATATCTTTGGGTTTAGCCAAATATGGGAAAAGATCCCATAAATCAAGCGACCTTTGGTCCATGACTCAAGTAGGGCGGGCTAGGTGGGTCTATCTTGGACTCTAGGGTCCAAATACTGCCTATGGTGGCTATGGTTTGATCAATTTGGCTAAGTTTGGTTACATGCATGGATTGGGTTCAAAGTCATGTCATGAACTTGGTTTTGAGTTTGAGTTTAGATAGACTTTAAATTTTGCTCCATTTATTGATCAAATTGGCTTGGATAATTTTCATGATTAGTTTGGAAAAGTAATTGAGTGATTTTAAATTGATTTGGAAGGCCAATTTGAGGAAATTTGGTACATGGGTAACTTTTGGCATTTGGGTTAGACTTGGGTTTGAATTGGGTTAGGTTTTAGATTAGGCACAATGGATAGTTCAATTTGATGTGGGTGATTGTAATGCAGAGTCTTAGATATCAATTGGGTGGAAATTTTGGAGTTAGGGGGTTCAATTTGATGGGATTTCAACTTAAGTGCAAATTTGGGGATTTTAGTTCAAGTTAGATTTGGATGAGCTTTGAAGTCAAATTTGGGTCAATTGAGTGTTCAAAATGATTTGGCAAAATGCAATGAAGAGTTTGGAATCCAAATTTGGGAAAATTGATTTGATTATGGAGTTCAATTTGGGGAATTTAAGGGTATGACTAAAATTGGGAATTTTGGATTGAGCTTGAAATTAATTTTAAAAATGGGTTAAATTGGGCTTGAATTTGGTTTTAATTGGGATTGGGCATGATAAATTTGAGTTTGAAATTGAAATTGGGGAAGATTGAAGTCAAATTGATGGAAATTGGGGCTGAATAGGGGAATTTGGGCCTTTGAGGGCAATTTGGGGATTTTGGTCAAAATGGATCAATTTGGGCCCAACTGAGTGGTTCAAATTGATTTTGGGGATATTTGGAGTGATATTAGAGATTTTGGGAATTTTTGGAATTTTTTGAGTTTTTGAGGCATTTTGGTAATTTTTGTAATTTGGTGAAGTTTGGGGCAAAGGAGGGTCAAAATTGAAATTTTGGTAAAATTGGGATTGATTGAGGATATTGATCATAAGATCACCCTATTTGTGTTGTTCATAATCATGATAGTTTAGGAAATTATAANAAGGGAACTCCCATTCTAGATCCTCCATATGCTGGCCGTAACCAAACCCTAGCCTAAGGTATTAATGGCTTGGGGGACCATCCAAATGAGCTTCCAATAGAGTAGGGGATCAATTAAGCATACTTGGCTAAGGATGAGATTTTGAGTGTGAGAGAAAGTGTTTGTGTGCAAGACTGATCAAGGCCACACCACCCAGGGTAAACCCTAAGGCCAAACAATTCTATGGGGACTCCTCTCGAGCTCCCCCATATTTGTCTCACCTGCTAAGTGCTATAGGTTAGAACCAACATGTGGAACTTCAAGATGAGCAAAGAAGTGTTTAGAATTTCTATTGGTGAGGGTACCATCACTATTCATCTAGGAATAGTCAATAGAAAAGTCCTATGGCAAGATCCTAGGCTCCTAAAAAAGAAACTAGACCTTAACCAAAAGTGAGGTCAACACACACTCTTTAGCAGAGTTAATTTACCCCCATTAGAGAGGAAAATATTCCTCTAATCATCAGTTCTTGATCTAATTTTAGCTACAATATCATCAATCTGAGTTTATCTTCTCCTTCCTCTAAGAAGATTCACACCTAGGTATTTAAGAGACAAGGAAGCACACTTATAACCCGTGAAATCTGTAGCCCACATCTTTGTAACATTTTTAGCTAATTTACCCACATCTGTAACCTGTGAAATCAAAGAGACAAGGAAGTACATCATACATTTGGCCTGGCTACAAGTAAGCCCTAAAGTGTATTGGAAAGTTTTGATGTTATCCATTAAAAATTTTAAAGCCGCTTTAGAAGCATTTGAGAAAAGAATAGCAACGTCAGCATAAGACAAATGACTAACAAGCAAAGTAGATCTATGAGAGATTCATATGAGGATGTTGGACTTGTATTTTAGTTATTAATTGAGAGAAATAATCAAAAGCAATGATGAACTGGTGGGGGAGAGTGGATAACCCTGTATGATCCCTCTATTAGCAGAAAGAAGCCATATGAGGTACCATTAATAAGCAAACTATAGTAATTATTAACCAGCCACCTTCTGATTAGGGAAATGAACGCCCTATTGAAGCCTCTAGTTGTTAAGCATTCAAAATGTAATCCCAACTTATTGGATTTTGAATGTCTAACTTGATCACCATCTTCACACCCTTGCATCTCCTATCCAATTCTTCAATCATTTCTTGAGCCAAAAGGATATTATCAGTGATCTCCCTTCCCTTGATGAAAATAGATTTCTTAGGAGCAATAATAGCAGGCAGATGTAATTGTAGTCTAGCAACAATCAACTTACTAATAACTTTATAAATAACAGAAGTAAGAGAAATCGGCCTGAAGCTCTCCCATCTAATCTTTTCATTAGATTTAGGGATGAGCTCAATTAGAGCAGAAGAGAAAAATTTACCTAGATTGTCACCTAGAAAGAAACTCTGAATTGCAAGAGTTACTTTCTTTTCAATAATCTCCCAAAAAAATCACATAAAATTTAGAAGTAAACCCATCCAACCTGAAGCTTTATTTGGGTTGATATCTTTGAAAGCATTAAAAATATCTTATTCCGTAGGAACATCACAGAGTTCCAAACTAGCAACATAATCTCTATTATCTTCAAAAAGTGTATCATCAACAGGAATCACTTGCGTATCAGTACCAAATAAGTCAGAAAAATCTTGCACAACATTATTACCAATCTCTTGCTCTCTAGTAATGACATTCCATTACTTAGAGATAATCTTAAGGATAGTATTAAGGTTCCTTTTGTACTTTATGGTAGCATGAAAATATTTTATATTTCGATCACCACAAGTAAAGGTGACATCATTAGCTTTTTGCTGTAAGAAATTCTCTTCCAGAGTAATGGCATCGAGAAGAGATGCATGAGCAGATGCCACCTCCTCCATCATCTGCACACACCCTTCCACTTGAGCCTCCAAATGGTTAACCAATTTCTTAGCCTTAGTGACCCTATTATGAACATTACTAAAAACTTACTTATTCCATCTCTTAACAGCTCAAACCACCTATTTATGTAATTGCCAAAGTATGTACCAAGGACTCCTAACACCTTGAAAGCACCAATTCTACTTAATCAAGCTTAGAAATGAATCATGAGAAGACCAAACATTAAGAAATCTGAGAATATGTGTAGCAGGTTTGTTAGTGAAAGCAAGAGTAAGCATAATGGGGTTATGATCCGATGAGGTATGATTTAAATGCAAGACCTTGCAATAGGGTAATACACAATGAAAATATGATTGAAAAAAAAAATTAATCTAATATCTAAACCAGCAAACCCCTTCTTCAAGTAAACTGAGAACCAGATAAACCCAAATTAAACAAACCAGCCTCCAAGATGTTGTTTAAAAAATGACTCATGAGACTAATATCACAAGCCCGACCATCCCTCCCCTCCTCATGCTCCATAACCATATTGTAATCTCCTCCCACCAACCTCTTATCAGTAATAGCACCCCCCCTCCCCCCATACTAACAAATTTGTTCCACAATAAATATTTTTCATGTAAACTGGAGTTGGTATAAACAAAGGTTACCCACCCCTGAAATTCATCCAACCGAAAATTAGTAAGAACATATTGTTCATCAACTTTAATTATGGAGAGGTTAACAAAAAGTTTCCAAAACACCCATATTTTGTTACTTTTATTGCAAAATTAAGTATATTGCTTAAACTTGTTAAAAATTATATCCTTATGCACAGAAACCAAAGGCTCCAAAATTGCAAAAATGTGAATTTTATGAACCCTGCTCAAATGCTTCAATCTATTAAGGGAGGCAGGGTTAGAGACTCCTCTAATATTCTAAATAAGGATATTAAACATGATGTCTTAAGCCTGCCCTCCTAGTAAATCTAGGAGGCATGCTAGAGTAAACATTATGCCTTCTAACTTGTTCCCTATTAGAATAATAATTTCCCTCAGCTAAAATGTTTGCAACATTTAGAATCAACATCTCATTATTCCTTTTTTTCTTTTTTTTATGTGCTTTTTGGATTTTCCACTCATATTCTAAAGATTTGGTTGCTTCCTCAAAATGATTATGTAAAACATTACCAGACACAAACCTTCCCTCCTCCTGTAACACATGCCTAGCCAAAGGTTGTACCTCACCTAAATCCCCATCTGCAGTTGAGGATGAAACCAGCCTCCTAACTGAAGGCCCAGCTCTCATCACAATCAAAGTAGGGAACTTTGCAACATTAGAGTGTAATTGAGATATATCTGAAACATGAAAAAGAGGAGCTGGGTTAAAATTCTAAGTGGTGGGATGAATAACATCTCCATGCTCAGGTAAACCACCCCCATTAGTATTTAGATTATCTTGCCCAACATCAGAGGAAATCACAAATTTCTTCCCATTAGTAACATTTAAAATGGCAGGGACAATATTATTTTCATCATTAAGCATAGGATTGTTCACTGATCCTGATTTTATATGACAATACGATGTATGTGGTGATATTCTTAATTTTTCTTTACTTATAATTTTTACTTTGCAATGGTGAAAAAAACTTAATCACTAGCAACAACTAAGCAAAAGCCTCACTTCAAATCAAATAAGAATACAATTATTATAATTAATTATGGGATACTACACAAGTATATGTATCATTATCAAGAAATATAGAACTTTTTGTTGAGCCCCGAATATCGAACCCACAGGGACAAAACACAATATGAAATTACAATCAGAATAAATTAGATAACAACTTCTACTTAGCAAAATATTCTTACTTTAACATTAAATGCTATAACAGGAATGAAAATTTGATTCTTTTTGTAATTTTTGCTAAGTGAAAGTAAAGTAAACAACTAACTAAACTTAACTAGATTTTTGTAAAATGAAGGCAAATAAATACAATAACTTTTTCTTTATCATCAATCTGTAGCAAATATAGGAATTCTGTTGTGGAAGTATTCAAATTGTGTTTTGCCAAATAGAAGCAATAGTATTCCTTACCCTTACTAGAGATGATATAAAGAACATTGGCTAATTTAAAGTTTGAATAGTCTTGAATACGGGTTAGGTAGTGAAGATACTGTCTCTCACTCTAGAGTTTCCTCTTCTCCCACCACCTTGGGGCTAACATGTGTATCAAACCTAAAACTATAAACCAAATTGGGGGCTTTAGCTTGTCACTCTCAAGTCTTTTAATTCTACACCCTTCAAAGTTTATTTCCTTATTTATTTGCACTCAATCATATGGATTACATTCTCATCCGTACAATCTCATGTGATTCTAACCATTAGTTGATTGAGACAATACCATCTTGGATCTCACATGTTCTCACAATAGATATTAACATCTTAAGTAGCTAAATCAAGAAGTATATAATGTATCGGGTTTAAAATCATCACAAATTATGCCAACATTAAAGATTAATACTTCACACAACTTTTATCCAATACTTAATCACTTGTCATTTTAAGGAAAAAAAGGAAAACTACTCAAAATTCATGAAAAAAACACAACCACACTTAAGTTTGAAAGTAGAAATCATGAAAACAAATAAGAAGTCTAAATTAAAATCAAATGTAGTCACAAAGATAAAAACATATCTGAAATCCTCTCTACCAAACTTTTGAAGTTCCTTTGAATCTCTTCCTTCCCTTATAATACAAATTACAACTCAAAATAAAAAGAAAAGGGGGTGGCGACGTGTGTAGAAAAGTCTCTCGAAAAGAAGAAGAGAGAGAGAGAGAGAGAGTTCTTCAATCCAAGTCTTCTTCTATAATTTTTCAAAAGATGCCTTGATGTCTCTTTAAGATGTGTCCACATTCAATGAATCTTCCAAGAGTTGTCTCCTTTAAAAGACCAATTGAATATATTTTCGTGTTCATTACTATTCCCCACATTTTTACCAAGGGTTGCTTTAAACATATCAAATTTTTTTTTCTAAATTTATTAAATCATCAAGTAACTACTTCTGACGCTTAAGCACGAGGTACTTGGCACTTAGGCGTGACCTTCTCGGTTTTACTGACGAGTAAGCGCTAGTTCTAGGCGCTTAGGCGTCATAATTCTTTTGCACACCTTTTTCATTTTTGCTTCAAATTTGATCCTTTTTCACTCCTTTCACTATTTTTTATCCATTTGACTGTACCTAAAATAAAAACACACAAATACCTTCCATTAAAGCACAATATATCAAAAATAGGTATAAAAATGTGTACGTAAATACTATATATTTTAGATGTATCAAAATCCCCCAAACTTAAAATGTTACTTGTCCTCAAGTGACACCTAATCTTCCAAAACCAAAATAAGTTGATTATGTAAATAAGTTTTTTTAAGATATTCTAAAATTTGGATATAGAAATATAGTAGTCCAATTTAGAAAAAAAAACATTAGTATATGTGATCACCTTAAAGTTTAGAAATTTTTAATGCAAAGAAGTTTGAAAATATGAGCTTCTATCTAGTTCAAAAATATTGTAAAATTTTCAAATATAGAGCATTCTATCTTCTCCACTAAAAGAAAAATTTATTAAGAATAATTATACTTACTATATTATATCCTTAAGCTTAAGAGTTTCTCAAAATCTTTTACTTTAAAAAGATTAGATGTAGAACCAATTTTTGATTAGGCACTAATCCTCAAGCTTCTCCTCCCTTTTCAGCTTTCTAATTTTTTTTAGGTGATAATTACTATATTTGGATAGGCCTTTATTAACTTTGAATTCTACCCTGCCTTTTCTAAGGAAAAGTTTTGATATAAAACTTTGACTTAAAAATATAATAATAATTATGAAAGCTATTTTTAATAAAATAAATTTAAGCATTGAAAATAAAAGTCTAACCCTTCTATAATTTTTAAAAATATAATTTCTCCTACTAAAGATAATTACACTCTATTTATCATTTCTACACTAAAAATTTTTAACTTTAAGTTTTTCTTCATTACTATAGATTTCGACTAAATTCTCTTACTCATTTCTATATTCAAAATTTTACTTCCCTAATATAACTTCATATACATAATCATTTTTCTTCCAATCAAAATCAAATTTATTTGTAGTACATTTGAGAAGAAATAAGCTTCAAGTTTTAGAAAATTTTTCATCCCCCCCCCCATAAACTTAAATTTTTAATAAGATAAAACATTTTAACATTATATTTATATAGTTTCAAGAGTAAAAACTAAAAATTACATGCTTACAAAAGTTTTTATATCCTAAATATACAGGTATAAAAATAAAAAATAGGAGTAAAAATTTATTTGATTAAATTTTAATTTAACTTTAACATATTGAGATTCATTAGACTTCTATGCAGTGGAGGATAATATAAAAGCAAACAAACACACTAACAAATATTCACAACTGTAACATAAAGAAAATACATGGTAGTAAATTGAGAATTAAACATAAAGTTTTTAAGAAAGTTAGTAATATTCTAAACCTTCCTAAAATTCAGGATTAAGTTCAATACATACTAACTAAATACACTATACAACATAATTATAACAATTAGTACCACAAAAAAAAAATACTACTCACCATAACATAAATACATCACATCTGTGTCTAACAAAACAATACACAAACAAAAGTAGCAGTCTCAACAAGTGCAACTCAAAAGAAAACAACAGTACAATAAAACTGTACCACATAAAGTTCACAACAACAACAACAACAATAATAATAAAACTAAACTAAAGTACTCAATTTAATCATCCTCTCCTCATCAGCATCACTATCATTGCTGTCCCAAAAGGCAGTAGGCTCCTATGATGGATATCATGGATATGAAGAGAAAACTACACTTTGGTCACCTTTCATAAGGTTTTCCAAAGACGAGTGGAATTTCTACTCATAATCACTATGTCTTCTCATATATCCATTTATATGACCTACAAATTTCTCTAAATTTAATACTTTATCTGCAGTATAATTAATGTTATCTAACATCCTTTGAAATAAATGTGATTGCGAATTAGAACCAGAAGTCCGACCTTGTGATGTGGATGCGCGTGAGGTAGAAGCATGAGAAGTAGAGGCACCTGAATTGGTAGAAAATCCTCTGCTCTAGCCAAAGATCAAATGCTGTGACTAAGACTTCACATTAACTCTTGTGATGGGCTTTAGAGACTATATTATTTCTTCCCAACTATTAAATCTAACACCAGCTTGCTCACATAAGAAAAAGATCAAGGATGCAAATCCCAAACCTTTAGTAATAGCAGCGTTAGCAGAACTGGTGATAGTATCATAAATCAGAGATTCAATGTCAATAGGCTTGAATTGTTGAATGCAATAGTTCAAGGTAGCTCTATCTCAAGTAACTTAACTGAGGTGATTGGTTGGTAGTAGACGAGCATAAATAAAGTAGTGCCACATATTTAATGTGGTATCTAATTTTGATGCAGGGAAGTTAACTATTCTTTCATTTGTATTCTTCGACAGTCCTCTTCCACTGGCTAATAATGATATGATCTTGTTCAACTCCTCCTTGGTCGGACTATAGTTTGAATAAAAACACAACGTACTAAGGGGCAACAGATAGAACATATATGTTAACTCAGAGGAGAAAGTCACTAATCTTCTTCGAACCATGACCCAATCTTGTTAAGCTTTAAGGAGATTAGTGTAGAACTCCCGAACAACAGAAATCATAGTAACAACAGAAAAACAACAAATAATGTTCCCACTGTCGGCGAACAATCAAGTCTTCCAGTACTCCACCCAGACTTTTAAAACATCTCTTAGGAATCAGTTTTCTCGTCTGTAGTGCGTCACTCTTTCTATTCTAAGCTATCAAGCTAACAAACTTGCTCGAATCAAAACGGGCGTTCCCTTTACTCCTCTTCATTCTTGGGGTCATTTCTAAAAATCACATAAAATTTACAATAAATTCTAAATTAAAGACTAAATCACTAAACTCAACTTCTAAAATCTGAGACCATCATTTTTATGTATTTTCTATAGAAGTTTCTCAAATTGTTACCATGAAAAGTGATTTTCGGTCAAATCCATAATGTACTCAAAATACATGGTGAAAATAAAAAATTTTTAGATAGAAGTGAAGCTCTTACCTCAAGAAGATCAAATCTAATAAATTTAGCTTAATTCCAACAAGAAATTTTCACTTTAAAGGAAGCCATATCTCTCAAAATCGCAAAACCCAGAGGTAGGAGATGAAGTCGGGGTGAAAATGGAAGTTTTCGACTCAATTTTTCACTTTAAACCATTTGCAAACTGGTTTACCGGAATCGACATTTAAGAACGAATGGTTGGCGCTTAGGCACCTACCTCTTGGGTTATCCAGTGCTGAAGCGCAGGGTCTTGGAGCTTAGACTCTAGTGCAAGAATTTTGATATTTTTGATTTTAAGTGAAATGCACATCTAGCCTAAGTTAACCACCCCTAAATGGTCTTATAAATCCTTAATTACTATTTTCTTCCCCTTCAACTCCCCTCTTTCGCAAATTCACCAATATTAACTAATTTGATTCAACACAAAATAACACAAAATTTCACACACAAACAAACTCTTATATTAATTAACAAACAAGTACAAATATTTACGATACATAATTTCTCAAACCAAAGAGTCTTGGATAAGATAATTCTTAAGCACAAACACTAAACAAAATTAACACTAAAAACACATGAAACAAACTTAATAGTAACATACAAACACATAACACAAACAAACACTAAACTAAGAACTTAATTCCACTCTCCTTCCGGTGGAACGAATCCTGACCTTTCATTAGTTTCTCCTTGGGCATTTGGAATATAGATCTGATAGAACGGACATTGATGAAGAACTCTGGTTGAGTCTTCTTCAATTCATTTGTTTTTCAAATGCATAGTCTTGTCCGCTTCTTCAATAGAACTTGTGTGGCTGAATTGCATCTTAAATTTTCATCCAATATGCTCCAAATGTACTTTGACTTCCATCACTTTTGCTTCAATTGAAGTCACTTCAGCCCTAATTTTTTGTGATTTTCTCTGCTATTTTAACGGCTAGGAAACTGTTATATAATTCTTGTGCACTTTGAATAATGAACTTATTCTTTATAATTTCCTTATTTTTCTTCATATTAATGTCCCAAGATGACATCTTTCCAAGATCTCTCTCTCTTCACTTAAATTATAGGGTTAAAATTGAAGAGGGGTGAGAATTCTCTTCAATCCCTTCAATTTATAGGCTTAAGACCAAGCCTCAAACTATTAGACACATTATAAAACCACTAACCCAAGTAAAAACCCACTAAATCACGTTTAAATCTTCTAGAAACATAATTTAGAATGTTTAACAGACTGTCACGCTTAAGCGTCGAATGTTGGCGCTTAAGTGTCGATGCTTAATTTAGCACAAATCAGCTTAACATCCAAATCATTCTAACATGTATAAGTCATCTATTAAGGTCTTAGAATCATTACTAAATTATTATATATTCAATATACTACCATAATTTTCTTAATTAAATATAACAACATAGCATTCAAAACAAAAACACACAGATAACTATGTGTTGCCTCCCATAAAGCGCTTGGTTTAACATCGTCAGCCTGATGTAACTAGTGCTTATTCTGGTTGACACAACAACATAAGCTTATTTAATCTAAGTTGATCCCCTAAAAAGTAGGGTTTCATCTTGTGACCATTCACTTTGAATAATTTCTCAGTTTTAGGATCTTTGATATCCATAGCTCCATAGGGATAAACTTTCAACACAACGAATGGGCCCATCCACTTGGACTTAAGTTTGCCTGGAAATTATCTTGACCTTACATTATATAGCAAAAATTGTTGCCCTAACTCAAAATTTTTTGTAAGAATCCTTCGATCATGCCACATCTTCATCTTTTCTTTATTAATCTTAGCACTTTGATAAAATTTATTCCTTATCTCTTCAAGCTCATTTAACTTCAATAGTCTTTTCTCACCAACATCCTTTAAATTATAATTAAATTCTTTAATAGCCCAATATGCATCATGCTCACGTTTAACTAGTAAATGACAAGCTTTCCTAAATATTGGCCTGTAAGGGGACATTTCTATAAGATTTATATATGCAATCCTATAAGCCCACAAAGCGTAATCAAGTTTGACTGACCAATCCATTTTTGTTAGATTCACAGATTTTTCCAATATTCTTTTAATTTTAAGTTTGGATAATTCAACTAAACCACTTGTCTGAGGATGATAAGTAGTAGCAATTTGATGGTTGATATGATATTTCTTTAATAATTTCTCCATTAATGCATTCCTAAAATCACTTCCCTTGTCAGTTATGATCACTCTCGGCATCCCAAATCTACAAAATATGTTCATTCTTAAAAACTTTGCAAAAATTTGAGCATTACATCGAGGTAAAGCAACAACTTCTATTCATTTGGATACATAGTCTACTGCTATCAATATAAATAAATTTCTAAAAGATGGTACAAATGGTCCCATGAAATCTAATTCCCAAACACCAAACATCTCAACTTCCAACACATAATTGAGGGGAATCTCATTTCTTCTATAAATATTGCCTACTCGTTGACATGATGACAAGTTTTGATATAAGCATTAACATCTCTAAAAGTTGTAGGACAATAAGATCCATATTTTAAAATTTTGTATGTTGTTTTATGAACGCCTAAAATTCCCCCAAAATCAGAATTATGACATTTTTGGATAATTTCATAAGTTTCTTCTAAAGGCACAAATCTTTGAATAATTAGATCCTTTCCTTATTTATATCAAAATGCGTCATTCCAAAAATAAGTCTTAGCTTCACATAAAAAATTTCTCTTTTGTTAGTATGTCATTCTACAGGGTAAAATATTAATAATAATAAAATTCCCAATTCCGACATACCATTGAACATGCCACTCATTAATACTGAATAATTCTTCATCTGGAAAATGTTCATTAATTTCTTATTTAAAATAGAGTGGTTTTTCTAATTTGAGCCTGGGCAGATGACCAACAATTTGATTTTCAGCTCCCTTTCTATCTACTATTGATACACCAAAATAATATGTAATTTTAAGTATATATTTATGCTTATTTTTGGTGATATTGCACTTTAAAGAATGATATTTTCATATTTTTGTTGCACGTACATCAATTTTTGGTATTTGGAACAAAAGTAACAAAAATTACAAAATTTGGAGCCAAAACAACAAATTTTTGAATTCTGGCGTAAGATGCGCTAGATTGGCGCATGATGCCCCAGACTGGTAGAAGAAGAAATTATTTTAGGACATTAGATATCAGAAAATGGTACGGGAGTAGACCCTCTAAAAATTCAAGTGATCGCTAATTTACCTTACCCAATAATTGTAAGAGAAATTAGGAGTTTTTTAGGACATGCTAAATTCTACATGCGATATATTAAAGACTTTTAAAAAATTGTTAGGCCTGTATGCCATTTACTTCAAAAATATTTAATTTTGATAAGGACTGCCTAAAATCATTTGAGTTATTAAAATAAAAACCAGTCATTGCACTAATTATTGTTTAACAAGATTGAGAAAAACTTTTTGAATTAATGTGTGATGCAAGTAATTATGTTATTGGAGTTGTTTTAGGACAAAAAAAAGATAAGATTTTCTAAGTAATGTACTCTGCTAGTAAAATTCTTAATGAAGCTCAAATTAATTATACCACAACTGAGAAAGAGTTATTAACAGTAGTATATGCTTTTGATAAATTCATATCATACTTAATTGGAACTAAATGTGTTATGCATACATATCATTCTACTATTAAATATTTAATGAAAAAAAGGATGCAAAACTAAGCTGATCGATGGATTCTTCTTTTGCAAGAATTTGACTTTAAGATAGTTGATACACCAAAATAATATGTAATTTTAAGTATATATTTATGCTTATTTTTTGTGATATTGTACTTTAAAGAAGGGTATTTTCATGTTTTTATTGCATGTATATGAATTTTAGGCATTTGGAGCAAAAGTAGCAAAAATGATGAAATTTGGAGCCAAAACAGTGAATTTTTGAATTCTGGCACAAGATACATCAAATTGGCGCATGATGCCCCAGACTTGCACCAGATTGGCACCAGATGTGCCGAAACACAGAAAAGCGCGGTCTTCAGCAAACTGGCGCGTGATGTGTCAAATGCACCAAGGATGACATTTTGTGGATTAAGGTTATTCGAGACAAATTTTACGTAAATTTTCAAAGGGACACTTGTTCTTAACACTTATTGGAGTGCTTCAATGCATCTGGACAGTTTAGAAGGTTCTTTTATGAAGGAATGTCTCTTAGATCAATGGACATATCTTTTGAATTCAAAATGAGTTGACTTTTGGACAGAATTTTAGAGGGAATTTTGAATTCTTTTTTTAGGGAGGCAGCCTTTGATAAAAGAGAGAGAGAGCTTTTGGGTGTGAATTGGAGTGGCGTGAAGGGACAAGGAGTGTTAGAGAGAGAAAGTCAAGGGCTTGGAGATTTTATTCAAGGATTGTAAGAGGAGAGGGAAGGTGAAATATTTCTTCTTCATTACACTTCTAGGAGAGAATTGAGAGTGCCTGTAAAGAGAGAAAGACTTGGAGAGAACTTCTAAAGATTTCTTGGGAAGAATTGTGAGATAAGTTGTGTCTTTTATTTCTTTTATTTTGTAAACCTGTTTTTTATATGTAAAATCCTTGTTTTATTGTATCCTTCTCATGAATTCTGAGTAGTATTCTTTATACTTCTCCCAACTTTGAGATATGGTTTTGTGAAGAATTGATTCTGTTTTATCTGGTTTTAAATGTCAATAATTTGTGATGATTTAAACTTTGAACTTCATTTACTTTTCGATCTAACCAATCAAATTGTTAAAATGTGTTAAGAAACATATGTTTCAAAAGTGCTTTGATTTGTACAACATGGGGAGAATCACATTTGATTTCATGAGAGAGTATTTCATCTAAGGAGTTGGGTGCAAATAAATAGGGAAATGTACTTTGTTAAATGCAGAATTGAAGATTCTAGGTAACATATTAAAATCTCCAATTTGGTCCAATTGATTGGAAACTGATGTGAGATTGTTAGCCCTCAGATGAGGGAGTAGTGGGAGCTCTGAAGTGACAACTGGTATCCTCCTAGCCTAACCACAAAATTAAGGACGAAACCCTGGATTAATCAATGTTCTTTATGCACTCAGAAGAGGGTAAATAATAAAATTGTTCCTATTTGACACAAAATAGTATATATATATATATATATATATATATATATATATATATATATATATATATATATATATATATATATATATNTACTCATTGTAAAGGGGAAGGATGCTTTCTTAAATTTAAACTTTCCACACAAAAACTTAGTTTAATTTTCGTAAGTTTACTTTTAAAAGTTTAACATCTAGTTTAGTTAAATTTGTCTTTCAACAAAATTTTAATTAGCATTCACTTTTTACTTAATATTCAAACTTCGCACTTTACTTTTTGTGTAGTTTTAAAAATTGTACTTTACATTATAATCTTAAGAACTTATTTATAAGCATTTCCAATTTCCCTGTGGGATCGATATCTAGGACTCCATTAGAGCCCTTTATTACTTGAGTGATACGTGTAATTGCATTCTTTTTAAATAGGATTTGATAGTTTAAAGATTTTTAAAAGATAAAACTATTTTAACCGATGTTATTTTGTTAAGACTAATTTGCATATTTGCTATTGTATCTGCCGTGTGTATTTTGTATCATTGAAAAATATATGCAAAATTAACACACTATATCCACCCGCATCAAGTTTTTGGTGCCGTTGCATAAAATATATATGCCTGCAACAAAAACATGAATATACCCTTCTTTAAAGTACAATATCACCAAAAATAAGCATAAAATATATACTTAAAATTACATATTATTTTGGTGTATCAAAATCCCCAAACTTAAATATTAGTTGTCCTCAAGTGACACTATTACTACATAAAAGCATATGACTTAGGAAACAGACTAACTTATAACTTCTATAATTTGGTTCAATAAATAAAATAGTAAAATTTAAGAAAAACCTTTAATATCATCCTAAGTCTAAGAGTAATTAGTAGTCAATTTAAGATTTCTAAATCTTTATTCATTTCAAGATGAATTGCAATTTGTGATATCAAAGATATTTAGAATATTCATATGAAGAAGAACTTTATTAAAATCTTACTAATAATGCTAATAATAATCCAATATAAGTTTAGAAAATGTAATAAAGCTTTTTCTTTAAGTTGATTCAAGTGAAGCCAATTTTTTATTAGGCATCTCCTTACTTTTTTTTCTTTTCTTTTCTTTTTCTTCTCTTTCTTTTTTTTTCTTTTAGGATCTTTTCAATCCTTTCTTTTCTTTTTTTTTTTCAAGTGAGGATTATTATATCTGGATAGCCTTTAATAGTTTTGAACTTCACTATCCTCTTCTTAAAGTCAAAACCCTTACCTTTCTTTACTTTATAAATTCATATTAGTTTATAATTTTCATAAAGTCTCATTCTTTTCTTCTTACATGAAACTCTAAAATTCTTAATACTTCAAAAATACAATTTCATTTACTTTAAATAGGAAAACATAGTCTTATCTTTTCATACCAAATATCTTTAACTTAAAAATTGACCTTCATTATTAAAATATACATAGACTTATCTTATCATCCCAAATATCTTTAACATTAGAATTGACCTTCATTATTAAAACTTTAACCTAAATTTACTATAATATTCATAAACATAAGCATAGTCATTTTAAGTTAAAACTTAACTTGCCAGGTCATGTTAAATTAATTTTAAAAATATTGTTACTTAAGGACAAATAAAATTTAGTTTACTTATTTTTAAAAGAAAATTTTCTTCCCTCGAAAATTAAGTTTTTAAGTATTTTAAAAATGTTCTAGCACAAAATTTTGTTGGTGCAAGAAATTAGTAAATGAATTAAAGTAAAAATTGACCTGTAGAGAATTTCTTACAAAGAAACTAGGCTTTGGTATACTGCAGGTACTAACTTTAAAAATACATACAAACTTTAAGACATTAAATGAAACATAATATATTCTGAAGAATTTGTTGAGAATTAAAAATATAAATAAAAACTGAAAAATACTAAAAATGCAGGAAAAGTAAAAACCAATAGTTATTATTACAATTTTAAGTTCACAATACAAAATAAAAGTTTTTACTTCAATAGTTTCAAATGCCAACCAAATATAATCCAAACAACATACAAACAAACAAACCAAACAAATAAACTGACTCCTAAAAGAATATCAATCTTCATCGCCTTCCTCATCATCATCGTCATCTTCTTCTTCTTCTTTTTTTTCTTCATCATGAATAGGAGCATAAGGAGTGAAGCTGGGGCAAGTAGGAAATTATACATTGAATTTACTCCTAAGATATCTCGCCATAGCATCCTTAAAAGTTATATCATGCTAAATTTTCCTCTGCTGATACTCATCATTATAAGCTTTTCTCGCTTTGATCTCTCCAATCTAATTCTGAATATTTACTATATTCAATTGTCGAATCATGAGTTGGTCCATCATGTTTTCTAGTGATGCAAGGTAAGAAGTAGATGCCCCTACAGCTGTTGTAGAGGGTCTATCACTTTTTCCACCCCTAGATTCAAAAAATGATTCAACTCTCTGAATCATATGCTTCCTAATAAGATTTTGTGGCTGTAATCTTTCCTCATTTCTATAGGACTCTACTCCTGATTGCTCACAAAGTGTGAAATCAGGGCAGGGTAACCCAAACCGCTAGCTGTAGAGCTCTTAGCTATGCTCCGTGCATGATGAACTATGAGAGCACCAACATATATTGCTTTCATGTTCTGAATGCAATAGTTCAATACATCTCTATCCTTTGTTACATCAGCCAGATGATTTGTTGGTAGTAATTTAATAGAAATGAAGTGGTGCCATACATTTGACTGAATAGTCAACATGGAAGCGGAGAAATTAACTATCTTATTATTTTTAATCATCCATTCTCCTTTTCCATAAGTCAAAAAGGCAATCACTTCATCCAGTGATGAATCAGTCATCACAAATGCAACATATTTGTAAAAAAAAATACATTCCTTAGCCAATAAAAAAGCATTGATCCTTTCTTTAGTTAATTTAACTTGCTTATCTCTCACAAGGATGTGATCGTCATTAGTGAATCTCAAGTTGGCATAAAACTCCTGAATCATTGACACAATCGCTACTGCAGTGAAATAGCAAAACCGTTCTCAATTTCTGGAAAGGATCAACCTCTCGATCTAGCCACTCAAGTTAGCAAATGCCTGCTCCTAAATCAATCTTTTCAATTCTATTTGTGTGTTATAACTGTGTTGGGCTTTCAAATTGAAAAAAAAACTTTGTGAATCAAAATCATCTGACGACCTTCCTCTCTTCACTCGTAGAGCCATTTGAAATTATACCAAAATTCAAATAAATTCCAAGTAAATTACAAAATAAAAAATCTAATTCCCAAGTAAGATTATTTGGTAAGAAACATTTCATCATGAGTTTTCATCTAGATTTTTCATAAAAAATCCCAAATTTTGGATTTTCCATATTATAGCAAAAATCCATGGTTAAATTAAAAAAATTTTAAGTTAAAAGGAAGATCTTACCAAGAGAAGATGAAATCTAAGTTTTTGGCCTCCGAAATCTTCTCTATCACGCTCAATGTGAAGCCCTAGGTCAAATTTTAGAGGTAGGGGACGACCCAAGTAGTAAAAATGGAGTTTTACTATGTGATTTCACAGTTTTTAGGCAATATGGAATTTTTGGGAATTTGGCGCATCATGCACCAATCTAGAGCATCTTGCGCCAAGGCCTTAATTTTTCCAGATTTCATTTTCTTTGAAAATCTGCTCCGTAACATTTTACTTCTACCTCTAATTAACTCAAATGAACCATTATAAGCATGGTTAAACATGACTCTAATATCAATCTTTCACAAATAACACAAAAATCACTTTTATATATAAAATCCGCGCTATTACAAACTAGCATTTTTCAAGCCAACAAAAATCTATTTCAGTGTTCAGAGCAAACCAAAATATCCTAACACTGAAATCTAAACATCAAAATACTGAACACAAACATCAATATAGTTCAACAATAAAAGTAAATGCTATCCAACATAATGAAAAACTAAAATAAGCAGCACTAAACAAAACGTTCCGTGCATATATTATGTTCAAATATCTTCTTCACTCTCGTCCTCCTAAATATCTCCCATAGATTGGTAGTGCACATACAAGTTGTAGAAGGGTCGATAAGGAAACTCATCGTTTGAATCCTCCTCAATTCAAGCATGTTTCTTGAACATTTATACCAAACCATCTTCAATAAGATTAGTATGCTCAAAATGTTCTTTAAGTCTCAATCCAAGTGATCTAACATTTCAGAAAAATTCCCAATTGCACACATAAGATTTTGCACCTCTTTCTCTATCTTCTTGATCCTTTTCAAAAGTGTGTTCAAACTGAAGTAAGGCTGAATAGGTGATGAATTTTGAGATGATTGATCCATCATTACATTAATATCGTTCTCATCTACCATTCCAATATAGTTGCAATAGACTTCTGGATCCATCAGCTTCCAAGGAAGAAGCACCTTTTCCCAAACTCTCATAAGGTACTTGCAATTGACTGCATAGTAGGAAAATAATGGATGGATGCCCAAGTCCAGTTGCACCTTTTCCCAACTCTCTGGAATGTGGAGCATCATGCGCCTATCTGGAGCATCACGCACCAGTTCAAAAAAATTTGCATTTTTGATTACAATCAAACAAATTCTCAAAATTTCTATAAAATTAGGTAAATAATGATGTTTTTAAATATTCTCTCAAATACATAGACTCTAGAATAACATAAATAAAAATATATGTAAAACATTCTGAATAAAAACTTAAAAGCTAAATAAACAACGATAAGTATGAGTTGTTTCCCACAAAGCGCTTGGTTTAATGTCATCAGCCCGACATTCCCAGTCTTTATTCTGGGTGACCCAACATTATAGTTTCTTTGAAAACTGGTCTTTGACCATTAAAATTTGGTTTCAACCTATGCTTATTTACTTTAAATATCCTTCCAAGCTTAGGATCTTTAATATTAACAGCTCCATAAGGATAGAATTTTACAACTTTGAATGGACCTTTCCACCTAGACTCTAATTTTCTAGAAATAAACTTCAATCTTGTATTTTATAATAAAACTTCCTATCTAGGTCCAAATTCCTTTTTTATTATCTTTCAATCATGCCATTCTTTAATTTTTTTTTTAAATCCTAGCATTATCGTAAGATTTATTTCTAATTTCTTCAAGCTCATTCAATTGCAATGATATTTTCTCACCAACTTCTTTCAAATTAAAATTGAATTCTTTTATAGCCCAATAAGCTTTATGATCCAATCCTATAAGCAAGTGACAAGTTTTACTAAAAAATAATCTATAAGGGGCCATACCTATAGATGTCCTACAAGCTGTCCTGTATGCCCATAATGATGTATCTAATTTAACAGACTAATCCATTTTACCAGGGTTTACACTTTTTTCCAAAATTCACTTAATTTCACAATTAGATACTTTGCTAAACCACTAGTCTGAGGATGATGAGCTGTTACAATTTTATGCATCATGTTATATTTTTCTACCAATCTTGCAATTGTTGCATTTCTAAAATGAGATCCTCCATCGGTAATGACTACTCTAAGCATTCCATATCTTATAAAAATATTTTTAATTAAAAATTTTGAAACACTCCGAGCATCACATCAAAGTAAAG
>JXCR01132930.1:72027-83989 GCA_002079205.1 Phalaenopsis hybrid cultivar
ATTAACATCTCTAAATAGAGTAGGCCAATAAAATGCAGATTACAAAATTTAATAAACAGTTCTATCATTCCTAAAATATTCTCCAATTTCTGAATCGTGACATTTTTGGATAATTTCCTCAATTTATTTGTAAGGGACACATCATCTCATTATTAAATCTTTGCATTATTTAAAACTTTGCATCCTAAATAATTTTTTTTTCCTATTGTTTTGTTAGACCATATGGTAAAATAAAACTAATAATATAATTTACAATATCAGCATACTAAGGTATTACCCATTCTTTTACAACATAAAGTTGTTCATCAGAAAAATTTTCATTAATTTCTTTTCCCATGTCAAGTATTTCTTCCTGTTCTAGCCTAGATAGATGATCAACAATTTGATTATCAATTCCTTTTTTATTGACTACTATAAAATTAAACTCTTGCATCAGAAGTACCCATCTAGTTAACCTTGTTTTTGCATCCTTATTTTGCATCAAATATATAATAACCGAATGGTTAGTATGCATAACATATTTAGCTCCAATCAGATATGACCTAAACTTATCAAAACCATGCATAAATAGTGGTATAGTTAATCTAAGCATCATTAAGAGTCTTACTAGCATAGTATATAACTTTAAAAATCTCATCATATCCTTGCCCTAATACAACTCCAATTGCATAATCATTTGCATCACACATTAATTCAAAAGGTTTCTTCCAATCAGGCGAAACAATTATAGGAGTGGTGATCAATTTTTTCTTTAAAGTTTCTAAGGCTTTAAGGCAATCTTGGTTAAAATCAAATTTTGTATCTTTTTCCAGAAGTTGGCATAAAGACTTAGTAATTTTTTTAAAATTTTTAATATATCGCTTGTAAAATCTAGCATGTCCTAAAATGCTCCTAACTTCTCTTACATTAATAGGTGGAGGTAAATTTGATGTAATCTAAATTTTTGCAAGATCTACTTCCATGTCATTTTCTGAAATTTTATGCCGAAGCACAATTCCTCCTGCAACTATAGATTGACATTTTCCCAGTTCAATACGAGATTAGTCTTTTCATATAGTTCAAAAACTTTCTCTAAATGATTTAAATATATTTTTAATGAAGTTACAAACACAGAAGAATCTTCCATAAAGACTTCAATCCCTTTTCAATTAAATCACTGAAATTTGACATCATACATCTTTGAAATATTGCAGGTGCATTACATAATTTAAAGGGAATTCACTGAAATATAAAAGTTCCATAAGAACTAGTAAATTTTATTTTCTCCTGATCATATGGAGTAATAGTTATTTGATGATAACTGATATATCCATCTAGAAAACAAAAATATCTATGTTGAACCAACCTATCCAATATCTGGTCCAAAAAGGGTAAAGGAAAATGATTCTTCTTGGTGACAGTATTTAATTTTCTATAGTCTCTACTGATTCGCCATCCAATGAATTATCTTGTTGGTATTAATTCATTATTCTTATTTGTCACCCAGTCACTCCTCTTTTCTTTGGAACACAGTGAATTGAACTTACCCAAGCACTATCTGAAGTAGGATATATTATTCTAACATCTAACCAATTTAAAATTTCTTTCTTAACAACTTTTTTCATCATAGGATTTAATCTCCTTTGAGGATCAGCTCTTGGTTAATGTTGATCTTCCAATAAAATTCTATGCAAGAAAATTGAAGGATTGATTCCCTTAATATCAACAATATCCATCTAAAAGCTTTCATATATCTTTTCAAAGTTTCTAGCAACTTTTGTTCTTGTTGATTAGTTAATTATGAGGATACTATAGCATCTAATGTAGATTAATCTCCTAAAAACACATACTTCAAATGTGTAGGAAGTGTTTTTAGTTCTAGTTCAGGAGGGTTCTCTAAAGATGAAATCAAAATCTTATTAATCTCTGTAGGGTCTAACATTTCAAATTTTTCTTGAACATAATCCAAATCTTCTTTACTCACTTCCACATATTCATCTTGAATTTCATCCTCATCTTGATATTCCATATATTCATTTTCAAATTCCCTTTCAAATGTATTTTTAAAATAGTCATGGCTTAGATATTCATTAATATCCATTCTGAAGCATTTAATCTCTTGCTCTTTTGCAGGGCATCTCATTTAATTTGCAATATTAAATGTAACCTCTTGATCACTAACTCTCATACTTAATTCTTCTTTTTGCATATCTATCAAAGCTTTTCCAGTGACTAGGAATAAACTTCCTAAAATGATAGAAATTTCTTTATCTTCCTCTATATATAATATAATAAAGTCCACATGAAAGATAAATTTATCAACTTTTACCAAAACATCTTATATAACTTCTATAGGATAGGTAATCAAATGATCAGCTAACTGAAGAGTTACAGTTGTAGGTGAAATATCTCCAAAGCCCAAACTTCTGAAAATTGATAACGACCTAAGATTAATACTAGATTCTATATCACATAAAGTTTTCCCAAAAATCTTTTGCCAATAGCACAAGGAATTGTAAAATTTCCAGGATCTTTAAGTTTTTTAGGAAGCTTTTTCTGAATTATAACGCTACACTCTTCACTGAGTGGAACAATCTCATTATCTACAAGCTTCCTTTTTTTATTAAGTATATCCTTAATGAATTTAACATAGCTTGACATTTTTTTCAAAGCTTCAAAAAATGAAATGTTTATCATTATTTTCTTCAATATTTCTAAAAATTTTGAAAAATTGTTATCTCTATTTTTCTGCTTCAATCTTTGAGGAAATGGAGCTGGTGGTTTTTCTACAGTGAATTTCATTGGTTTAATAGGATATTTTGACTCAAAATGAAAATCTTCACCAGATTTTTCATTTTTCACCTCATCTTTTTCAACTTCAACTTCCACTTCTTTTTAAACTCTATTTTCTAATTCTTTTCCACTTCTTAATTGAATAGCCTTGATTTGCTCTTTGTTTTGATCTTTAGGATTTACTTCAACATTATTAAGCAACGTTCCTGGAGGTCTATTGCTAAATGCGGTAGCAATACATCCCAATTGATTTTCCACATTTCTAATTGCAACTTCTTGACTGTATAATTGATTTCCCATTTGCAATATCAATTCTTCCATTAATAACTTTTTCTCCTTACTCTACGAATTATTAAAACCTTGAGGGTAATAAGGTTTATAAGTCGGATTTCCTTGATTGTTGGAGTTTCTCAATGGGTTCGTAGTGTTGTTTTCCCTCTGCATATTTGTAGCATTAAGATTATTGTTAATCTAACTAATATTTGGATGAATCTTCCAATCGGGATTATAATAATTGACATAAGGATTATTTGGATGATTATTTATTATATTTAAGGTCTCATAAGAAGATTTAGATTCTATCATTTATCACAATGACTTTTCCTCAAGCATAGGTGATGTCTTAAAATAATTTATTCCATATTGATCTATCTTCTTTGAATAGCAGCTATTTGTGCAGCTAACATAGATATTGCATTAGAATCATGAATACTAGCTACTCATTTTGGATTTACCCTTTCAGAGGGCCATTGACAATTTTTAGTAGTATTCTCTTCAATTAAAGAATATGCTTCATCAAATGGTTTTAACATTAATGATCCACCAACAATAGTGTCAATTATCAATCTAAGAGATCTAACAAATCCATTATAAAAAGTTTGAATTAACCAATCTAACAATGCATGGTGTGGACACTTTCTAAGGAGATCTTTAAATATTTCTCAAGCTTCATAAATTGATTCCCCTCCAAACTAATAAAAAGATGTAATTCATTTCTAAGCTTAGTAGTTTTTCAAGGTGGGAAATATTTAGATAAAAATTTTTGTGATAAATCTCTCCAAGTTCTGATAGATCCAGGTGCTAACGAGTTTAACCACATCTTAGATTTATCTCTTAGTGAAAAAGGAAAAAAGTCTAAGTCTGACGGCATCATTCGACACTCCATCATATTTAAAAGTAGAACACAATTCTAGAAAACCAGCAAGGTGTAAATTAGGAACTTTAGTTGGTGTTTCCCAAAACTGATTGTTTTGCACCAATTAGATAATAGCAGGTTTAAGCTCAAATGAATTGGCAGCTACAACAAGGTTTTGTATACTTAAATGAATTTCACTGCTGTAGGATTAACATAATCTCTTAAAGGTCTCTGATGATGTTCATTTTCATTTTCAACATTACTTAAACTGCAAGCCATTTTGCTAATACGCTCTATCTCTTTTTGTTGTTTTCAAAATTTTCTAATCTCGCATCAGTTTTCAATCAACTGGACCAAATTGGGGATTTTAATCTGTCACCTTAAAATCTCCAATTTTGCTTCCAAACAAGTATATTTTTCTATTTATTTGCACCCAAGTCCAAGGATGAAATACTCTCCCATGAAATCAAATTTGATTCTCCCCATATTGTAGAAATTAAAGCCCTTTTGGAACATATATTTCTCAACACATTTTAAGAATTCAGTTGGCCAGCTCAAAAAGTAAATGAAGATCAGAGTTCAAATCATCACAAATTATTGACATTTAAAACCAAATAAAAAAATTCATTTATTCACAAAACCATATGTCAAAGTAGGGAGAAGGATAAAGAAGACTACACAAAATTCATGAGAATGATATGATCAAACATGGAATTCATATACAAAAACAAGTTTACAAAATAAAAGAAATAAAAGACACAACTTATCACACAATTCCTTTCAAAAAAATCCTTAGAAGTTTTCTTTAAGCCTTTCTTTCTCATTAGCACTCTTATTTCTCTCTTAAAAATGTAATGAAGAATAAATCTCCTCTGCCATCTTCAAGCCCTTAACTTTCTCTCTCTAACTCTCCTTGTCCCTTCACACCACTCCAACTCACACCCAAAAGCTCTCTCCTTCAATCCCTAGACTTCCTCTCTCTTTTATCAAAGGCTGCCTCCCTCCCAAAAGAATTCAAAATTACCCCCAAAAATTCTGTCAAAAAGTCAACACTTTTAAATTCAAAAGATATGTCTATTGATCCAAGAGACATATCCCTCCATAGAAGAACCTTCTAAAGTGTTTAGATGCATTGAATCACTCCAAGGGGTGTTTAGAACAAGTGTCCCGTTGAAAATTCGCGTAAAATATGTCTTAAACTGTTTTAATCCGCAAAAAGTCATCCTTGGCACATATGGCGCCAAATCTAGTGCATCATGCACCAGTTTGTTGAAGACGCGTTATTCTGGGTTTTGGTGCATCTACAGCTAATGTTGCGCATCTGGCGCCAGTTTGGGACATAATGTGCCAATCTGGTGCATCTTGCACTAGAATTAAAAATTTGCTGTTTTGGCTCCAAATTTTGTCCTTTTTGCACCTTTTGCTCCAAATTCCTAAAACTGATATACCTGCAACAAAAACATAAAAATACTCTTCTTTAAAGTGCAATATGACAAAAAATAAGCATAATAATATACTTAAAATTACATATTATTTTGGTGTATCAACTATCTTAAAGTTAAATTCTTACAAAAGAAGAATCCATCATATCAGCTTTAGTTTTGCATCATTCTTCTTTCATTAAATATTTAATAGCAGAATGATCTGTATGCACAACACATTTGGTTCGAATTAAGTATGATATGAATTTATCAAAAGCATATTCTACTGCTACTAACTCTTTCTCAGTTGTGGTATAATTAATTTGAGCTTCATTAAGAGTTTTACTAGTGAAGTAGATTACTTAGAAAATCTTATCATGCTTTTGTCCTAAAACAGCTCTAATAGCATAATCACCTGCATCACACTATAATTCAAAAGGTTTTTTCCCAATCTAGTGAAATAATAATTAGTGCAGTGACTAATTTTTATTT
This sequence comes from Phalaenopsis hybrid cultivar, assembly GCA_002079205.1. NCBI lineage: Eukaryota > Viridiplantae > Streptophyta > Magnoliopsida > Asparagales > Orchidaceae > Phalaenopsis > Phalaenopsis hybrid cultivar. Next base: position 77,848 of record JXCR01132930.1, read on the forward strand.
TAATAACTTAAAAGCTTTTAGGCACTCCTTATCAAAAATAAAATTACATTTAAAGTAAATGACATAGAGGCTTAGCAATTTTTGAAAAGTCTTTAATATATCACATGTAGAATCTAGCATGTCCTAAAAACTCATAATTTCCCTTACATTTGTTGGGTAAGGCAAATTAGCAATCACTTGAATTTTTGCAGGGTCTACTTCCATACTATTTTCTGATATCTGATGTCCTAAAACAATTTATCCTCCTAACATAAATTGTCATTTTTTGAATTAAGTACTAAATTTATTTCTTCACTACTCTTAAGAACTTTCCATAATTATTCTAATTGTAATTCAAATGAAGTTCTAAACACTAAAAAATCATCCATAAAAAACTTTAATTCCTTTTTCAATTAAATAAAAAAAATAGCCAGCATACATCTTTGAAATGTAGCAGGGGCATTACATTAACCAAAAGGCATTCTTCTAAAAGCTAATGTACCATAGGGACTGGTAAAAGTTGGTTTCTCTTGATTCTTAAGAGCTATTTGTATTTAGTGATAACCAGTATATCTATCCAAAAAATAAAAGTATTTATGCCCAGCTAGTTTATCCAACATTTGATCTAAAAATGGTAGTGGAAAATGATCATTCCTAGTGATGAGATTTAATTTTCTATAATCAATGCTTATTCACCACTTTATGACTTGACTTGTTCGTATTTGCCACCCTTGTCCATCCAAAGGATTTCTTATAATTCTTCAAAGTTTTTGTTAAAATCACTTCTTCTTCTGTAGTTAATTTTCAGAAAGTTATAACCAGTAATGTTGAAAAATCACCTAAAAATTCATATTTTAAATGTTCAGGAAGAAACTTCAACTCAAGTTCAGAAGGTTTTTTAATCTAGGGAAAAAAAAACTTATCTTCTGCTGTCGTGATTTATCTTTTCTGTTGTGTCAAAAAATTAAAAAGTTTCTCGAACGTAATTCGAATCTTCCTTATAAACATTTTCAAATTGATCTAATTCTTCTTCTTGCTAGTGTTCCAACTCTTTCATTTTATATTTCTCTTCAAAAGTTATTTTGAAATGACATTCACTCAGATATCTTGTTACATCCATTCTATAACATTAATCATCTTTACCTTTTGCAGGAGACTTCATTGATTTGAAAATATTAAACGTAACTATTTGATCATTGACGTGCATTGTTAATTTCCCTTTCTATAAATCTATCATTAATCTTCATGTAGCTAGGAAATTTCTCCCTAAAATGATACGTATCTCCTTATCTTCCTCCATATCTAGCATAATGATATCAACAAGAAAGATAAATTGATCCACTTTCACTAAAAAATCTTCTATAACTCCCTTAGGATATGTTATTGAACGATATGCTAACTGCAGAGTTATAGTAGTAGAGGATATTTCTCCTAATCACAATCTTTTGAATATTGATAATCACAAAAAGTTAATGCTTGACCTAACTCACATAAAGCTTTCCCATAAAATCTATCTCCTATTGCACATGGAATTATGAAGCTACTAGGATCATTAAGCTTTTTAGGAAGCTTTTTCTGAATTATAGCACTGCACTCCTCAGTAAGTGCAATAGTCTCGTTATCTTTGAACTTCCTTTTCCTGTTAAGAATATCCTTCATGAACTTCACATAGCTTGACATTTGTTCTGAGGCTTCAACAAATTGAATGTTAATTGTAAGCTTCTTAAATATTTTAAAAAATTTTGAAAATTTTTTATCCAACTTTTGTTGACGAAGTCTGTAAGGAAATGGAGGTGGTGGTTTTTCTAAGTCAATTTTAAGTGGATAAATAGGTCACCTAAACCTTTTAGAGCATTTTCTTAAGGCTCTTCAATTTCTTCTCTCTCTAATTCAATCTCTTTTTAAACTCTTCCTTCCAACTCTCTTCCACTTCTAAGTTGAACAACTTTTACTTACTCTTTATTCTGGTATTTTGGATTTACTTCTGTATTACTAGGAAGTGTTCCTTGGGATCTATTACTTAATGAATTTGCTATTTTTTCTAATTGATTCTCAATATTTCTAATAGTAGCTCCTTGAACTTGTAACTGATTTCCCATTTGTAACACCACCTCTTCTTTAAACAAATTTTTCTCCTCAAATTGTGGATTACTATTAAAACTAGGAGGAAAAGTAGGTCTATAATTACTATTACTTTGGTTGTTCTAGTTTCCCAATGAGTTTACTTGGTTGTTCCCCCATTACTGGTTATTACCACTTGAAGTATTTTTCCAGTTAAAGTTAGGATGGTTCTTCAGACCTGGTTTATAAAAGTTTGAATATGGGTTATTCTGCTTGTTATTTATGACATTCAAAGTTTCTAACAATGCTTGAGAATCAACCATTTGGCCTAATGAATTCATTTCAATTGGTTGAGAAAAATTTATTCTAAATTGGTCTAACTTCCTTGAAATTATAGCAACTTGATTGCCTAACATTGCAAAAGCATCAGATTCATGAATATTGGCTAATTTCTTAGGATTTACCCTCTTAAAATTCCATTGAAAATTATTATTAGCCATCTTTTCAATTAAAACATAAGCATCATGAAATGGTTTTGACATCAATGAACCAACAGTAGTGGAATCGATAATAGATCTAAGAGATCCAAGTAATCAATTGTAAGAAGTTTAAACTATTAACCAATTTGGTATAACATTGTGTGGACACTTTCCCAGTAGTTATTTAAATCATTCCCATGCTTCATAAATATATTCCCCTTCAAACTGACTAAAAGATGTAATATCATTTCTAAACTTCATAGTTTTTTATGGTGAAAAATATTTAGCACGGAATTTCTGCGCTAAATCACCCCAAGTTTTGATAGATCTCGGTACTAACGAATGCAACCATATCTTAGACTTATCCCTCATTAAGGAAGGAAAAAGTCTAAGTCTTATATCATCATCTGATACTCCAACATATTTAAATGTAGCACACAATTCTATAAAGTTAGCAAGATGTAAATTTGGATCTTAAGTTGGTGCTCTCCCAAACTGATTATTTAATATCATTTGGATAATAACATGTTTAAGTTTAAATGAATTAGTCACTATAGTACATTTTTGAATATTATAATGAAGTTCATCCAGCGTTGATTTTGGTTTGTCATTTCCTGAAATTTTTTCTTTATTTATATTTTTGATTTTTTTTTAAAATTTTTCTAATAGTTCTTTCTAATTCAGAAAAGTATGACACTAGTCTTGTAGAACCTGAACTACACATACATTATTACGAAAACACATAAAATATATATTTTTGCCTGGAAACTGTACCAGAAACTTAATCCTAGTTTTATATGACAGTACAATGTATGAGGTTGTATTCTTAATTTTTCTTTACTTATAATTCTTACTTTGCAATAGAACCAAAAACTTGATCACCAGAAATGGCTAGGTAAAAGCTTGACTTCAAAGCAAATAAAAATACAATTATTATATTTAATTATAGGACACTATACAAGTATACATATTGTTATCAAGTAATAAAGGACTTTTTGAATACCCACAGGGACAAAACACAATATACAATTAAAATCAGAAGAAATTAGATAACAACTACTTAGCAAAATATTCTTACTCAAACATTAAATACTATAACAAGAATGAAAATTTGATTCTTTTTGTAATTTTTGCTTACTGAAAGTAAAGTAAAAAACTAACTAAACTTAAACAGATATTTATAAAATGAAGGCAATATAAATAAAATATCTTTTTCCTTATCATGAATCATTAACAAGTATAGAAATTTTGTTGTGAAAGTATTCATATTGCGTCGTGCCAAATAGGAGCAATAGTATTTTTAACCCTTACTAGAGATACTATAAAGACATTGACTAATTTAAAGTTTGAATTGTCTTGAAGACGGGTTAGGTAGGGATGATACTTGCTCTCACTCTAATGTTCCCTCTTCTACCTCCACCTAGGGGCTAACATCTCGTATCAAAACCTAAAACTATAAACCAAATTGAGGGCTTTAGCCTGTCACTCTAAAGTCCTCTAATTCTACACCCTTCAAAGTTTATTTCCCTATTTATTTGCACTCAATCATATGAATTACATTCTAATCTATACAATCTCATGTGATTTTTACCCTTAGTTGACTGAGACAATACCATCTCGGATCTTACATGTTCTCACAATAGTAATTAACATCTTGATTGGCTAAGTCAAGAAGTAAATTAAGTATACGGTTTAAAATCATCCCAACTTATTCCAACATTAAAGATTAATACTTCAAACAACTTCCATCCAATACTAAATCACTTATCATTTTATGGATAAAGATAAAGAAAACTACTTAGAATTCATGGAAAAAACACAACTACACTTACGTTTAAAAGTAGAAATTATGCAAACAAACAAGAAGTCTAAATTAAAACCAAATGTAGTAACAAAGATAAAAACTTATCTCAAATCCTGACCACCAAACTTTTGAAGTTCTTTTGAATCTCTTCCTTCCCTTAATAACATAAAATACAACTCAAAATAAAAAGAAAAGGGGGAAGCAATGTGTGTAGAAGAGTCTCTCAAAAAGAAGAGAAGAGAGAGAGAGAGAGTTCTTCAATCCAAGTCTTCTTTTATAATTTTCCTAAAGTTGCCTTCGTATCTCTTCAAAATGTGTCCACATTCAATGACTCTTCCAAGAGTTGCCTCCTTTTAAAAGTCAATTGAATGTATTTTCGTGTCCATTAACTATTTCACACATTTTAACCAAGGGTTGCTTCAAACACCTCCTCAAAAATTTGTCCAAATTCATTGAATCATTGAATAACTACTTCTAGCACTTAAGCGCGAGGTACTTGGAACTTAGACTCAACCTTCTTGGTTTTACAAGTGCATAAGCACCAGTTCTGGTCACTTAGGCGCCATAGTTCTTTTGCACATCTTCTTCATTTTTGCTCCAAATTTGATCGTTTTTCACTTCTTTCACCGTTTTTTATCCATTTGGTTGCACCTGAAAGAAAAACACACAAATACATTCCATTAAAACACAATATCTTAAAAAGAGGTATAAAAATGTGTACATAAAGACTATGTATTTTAGGTATATCATTCACCACCATATTTTACAAATCAACATTTATGTCCTGCTCGTTATTTATAGTTAAAGGTTGCTCAACAATAGGAGCATTCCCATCATCCCTATGGCTAATGTGTTTAGTTCTCCTATTAACAAATTTGTGATTGGGATGCAAACGGTAACAATAAAATGTGGCATTTTTGAACATACGATAGTGTGAATAATATATGGAATGCCGCTCAATTTCAACACTTCGCTAATAGCTCTGATGGGTTGAACCTATCCATATTTCATCACAAAAAGGCTGAGTAATATCTGTTTCAACCAAAACACAAGCTTCCAAATGATGTGTAAGTGTGAAATTAAAATCAATCGTTAAGAGGCTTGCCAAAGGTAGCAACAAGGAAGAATAAAACCTCATGATTAAAGAGATGGAACTTAATTCCTGGAAAGTGTAACCAAACTAGAATAATAGGAGGCTAAGTCTTAGGATCAAAATCAACCAACCACTTAAGAACTTTCATTATCTGATTTTTAATCCTCATCATACGTCTAGAAAATAAGCAAACTTAATCATTGAAGAGCTGAATCAAGATATGCCTACCGTTCAACAAACCAATCTTTCACCACCCCTTAAGCTTCAAAATTTCAAACTCCTTATGAAAAACTTTAAGAGGAGGATGCCCAAAAATAAATTTTCCAATCAACGCAAGTCTGCAATAGGAAGAAAAAATGTTTGTTTCAACATCAGACATGAATATGGCAAGCTTACCATTTTTCTTCCCTAACTTCCTAATGAAAGTATAATCACCCCCCATAATCAAAGACTCATGAAATGTTTGTTGAAACAGAGAGGAATTGAAGGACCCAGAGGATCCGCCACCTCCATCCGACACAACATCCACAAAACTACAAGTGACCGATATTCTAACACCACAAAAAAAGAAAAATAGAAAAACAGAAAGATCTAACCAACGCGCGACATCCATTATCAAAGGGAAGCCATAATCACCATAGTGAAGAGGAACCCTAGCCGTCACAATGCCGAACTAAAGTATATATATATATATATATATATATATATATATATCTACACACACAC
>JXCR01132930.1:84082-111965 GCA_002079205.1 Phalaenopsis hybrid cultivar
AGATGTGTATAAGAGAGAGTATATATATATATATATATATATATATATATATATGAATACATACATACATATAATAATGGTGGCGACTAAAGGGGCTTTACTAGGGTTTCTCCAATGGTGGCTCCTCCCTGTTGGCTACTAGAACTGGCGGTGAAAGCTTGGTTGAAGCTTCTAGTGAGACTACTTCTTCCAATCCTCTTCATGGTCTCGTTTCTGCAATTTGTTGCTTCCCGGGTTTTGTGTTTTTGGAATTTCTGGAATTACTGTTCCATTAAGTTACTGTTGCCGAGCAGGCTTTTCCTTGTCTATAGGCTTTGTTTTTCCCCAATGGCTACTGAGTTGCTTGCAGCTGATCCAAATTTTGTGGGAAAATAAACCTATGTGGATGTCACGGGTCTTGAACCTAATGGTCCCCACTTTGAGATAAGCATGTCTTCCCCCAAGCTTACTATGATGTCATGGAGCACAAATTAGAATGTGACCTTATCCTTAAAGGCAGTAAGAAAGCTGTCAAACATGCCATTATATTTTCAGAACAGGAAGTTGCAACCCAAACCAAGAGCTATAAATTTAATCTAATTGGGAAATTTCTAATGGCCACCCAAAGATGGATTTAATTAGAAAAACATTTGCAGATTTGAAGCTGGTTAGAAATCATAATATTGAACTATTTGATGGCAGACATGTCATGATCCACCTCACTAAGGAAAAAGATTATGCCAAGGTATTCTTGAAAAAGTTCATACAAATAGAGGATACCTCAATGAACGTGCTACAATGGACCCAACATTTGATCTAAAGATGGAATTGCCTATTATTCCAATTTATTTTAAACTACCCAATCTGAAACTACACTTCTTCAACCATAGAGTTTTGTTCTCCATTGGGACTCTACTTGGTAGAACAATGAAACTTGACATCTCCACTTTCAACCTATCTAGACCATCTATTGCAAGGATACTAATAGAAAGAGATACAACCTTATCACTTATTGAGGTAGTGTGGCTAGGGATGGCACATGATGGCTATTGACAACCAATAATTATGGAGAAGCACCTATATTACTGTACTCACTGTAGTATGTTTGGGCACACCATGGATCACTACTACAAACTCTATCTTAATCATAAACCTATAAGGGAAGGGAAGAGCCAAAGAAACATGGAGGTACCAGTGGTGGCAAACAAAGAAGGCAGAACTGTCGAAAAAAATCTACAGGAACCAGTACAGACTGGAGTGACAGACATTGAAGCCAAGAAAGATATTGGTGTGGCACAGACACTGAATCTGGATGATACTGGTGTAGATGATGTAGAACATATGGATGCAGGCCCTGCCCCTATATTAGTGTTAGAGGATAATGACCCCCTTTCCAGATCTAGAGGCAGAAGGCACCTTACTTCATACAAAGAAATTGTGTCAGGATACCATAGAAGTCCCACCTCCTAACCTTGTTAAGGAGATGTCACAGACTATGGAGGCAGAATTCCAAGTTCAAAAAGGCAAAAAGAAGAAAAAACTACCTTGGACATCGCATGAGGACAACTACAGTTTGGAGGCAGGCAGCTCTTACTCTACTAGAAGGGAATCCCCCACCAGGCTAACTAGGGGGAGATCAAAATCCCTTCAACATGATTAATATCCTCTATTGGAATATAATGGGTATTGCCCAACTCCTCTCTCTAAAAAGGTTAAAATATTTAAATAAAAAGTAAAAGTTATGGTGTTTGGAAATATTGGAACCTTTGGTCGATTAGAATCCTCTCAAATTCCTTAATTTTTTCTCTGGATTTACCTTATTTTCTAATTTGAACAATAAGATATGGATTTACTGTAGATTTGAGCTAGGTTGTCCCATAAAGTTGAACCATACTCAATTCCTCCACTTCTCTTTTAATATGGAAGGCATGGAGGTTAATGCAACCATTGTGTATGCTTGGTGCACAAAATCTGCAAGACTAGAGATGTGGAATAAGTTACATCAAATAAGTCTATAATCTGGTCAAGCTTGGCTAGTGGGGGGAGACTTTAATTACCTGGCTTCTCCAGTTGAAAAGAAAGGAGGAAGACCCCCAAACATTTCTTCTATGACTGCATTCAATGATTATGTGCAGGCTTCTGCTGGATTATTTGAATTGGGTTACAATAGACCAGATTTCACATGGAGAAGGGGGAAACTTTATGAAAGATTGTATAGGATTCTTGTTAATGACAAATGGCTCAAGCACTTCTTACATACTACACTCACCCATCTTAGTTTGGCTGATTTGATCACGGGCCTCTTTTGATTACTATTTCTGCCTCTTAGCAGCAAAGTAAGCCTTATTTCAAATACCTGAATCTCTGGTCCACTCATAAAGATTTCCTCAATACTGTCAAAGAACACTGGAAGAATGGTGATCAACCCAACCCATTTAACAAGCTCTAGGGTTTGCAGAAAAAAGTTGGTAAGGCATTAAATAACTATAATTGGAAAACATTTGGCAATATTTTGGCTAGGTTGGAACAGGTTGAAAAGGAAGTGAAGGATGTGGAGAATGCTACAATTAGTGGGCAGGTGGATGAGACCTCACTTCTGGAAACAAAAGAAAATTTACTTACAGCAGTGGCCTAGCAGGAACAATTCCTAAGGCAAAAGGCTTCCATAAAAAAAATCATGGATGGGGATAGGAATACAAAGTTCTTTCATGCTTGCATCAAATAGAAAAGAAAATGTAACACAGTTCATTCTATTAAAGATAATCAAGGCAACTAGATTAAGGATTCAATTGAAATTGCAGAAAGTGTTGTAGCTTACTGTTAGCAACTTATGAAATGTTCTCCTAATCCTAAAGTGTAGATTGACCCAAATTTATTTGCTTCTGATCATGGATCCAATTCTTGTATTAATATTGTTGAAGTTTCTGGTGAAGAGGAAATCAAGCAAGCCCTTTCATCCATTGAAAATTCCAAATCTGCAGGTTCTGATGGCTTCACATCAAACTTCTATAAAAAGGTCTGGGACATATCAAGGTGGATGTAGTTACAGCAATTCAGTGTTTTTTCCAAGGGTATGACTTACCAAATTACTTATGTGCTGCCACTAATGTTTTTGTCCCAAAATCCACCACCAAGGAAAAATGGAAACATTTCAGAACCATTAGTCTAACTGATGTCGTTAGCAAAATTATAAGCAAAATACTGGTGAGGAGGGTCCAACCTCATTTGCAACACCTTATAAGCTCAAAACAAGCAACATTTGTAAAGGGGAGTAATATATAAGATAATGTATTGCTTACACAAGAGCTACTGCAGGATTTAGAGATACCTTGTAGGGGGGAACATGCTATACAAACTTGACTTAAAGAAGGATTATGATATGATACATTGGGAGTATGTGCTTGAGATACTGATGGCCAGGGGATTCTCTACTGCCTCATGTCAAATCATCAAAATATGGCTATAAGAGAATGTGAATTCTATTTTTGTTAATGGAAGTGCCCATAGTTTCTTCAAAGCCTCCAAGGGTCTTAAACAAGGTGGCCCTCTATCTCCAACTATCTTCATACTTGCTTAGGACTACCTCTCTAGAATTATTAATGGACCAGCCACAAGAAGAACTATAATAGATACCGCCATAAATCAACATTGGACATTAGTCACTTGGTGTATGCTGATGACATAATAATTTTCTCGAGGGCCAATAAAGCTGCTGTCAGGATGTTACATGCTTGCTTGTAAGATTTCCACAACTCATAAGGGTTATTATTTAATAAGGAAAATGCCAGGTTTTATTCAACAAAAAAGTTCCCCCTCCTAGCAAGCAATGGATCCTTGATCTCACATGTTTCACTTCTATGTCCCCCCTTTCAAATATCCGGGAGTGCAATTACTTAAGGGAAGAACCAAGCTTACTCTTTTTGATGAGGTAGTAGATAAAAAAAAACTCCCTATTACAATGTTGGACTAACTCCTTCCTCTATAATGGAGGTAGGATAACACTGTTGAAAAGAAACCTCACTACCTTCCCCTCATATATCCTACAAATGGCAGCAATGAAGAAAAGCACTCAGCTTCTCCTAGAAAGAACATTTAACATACTTCTCTTAGTTGGGCAGAGAAAAAAGATGCTTTGGCCCAGCTGGCAGAAAGTTTCTAGACCTTTTTCAGCTGGAGGTCTGGGGTTTAAGGGGCTTCAGTAGATCCAACACATTAGTATGTGCAGACTATGGCTTAGATTCAAACAACAAGACACACTATGGGCACAGTTCATGTTTGTTAAATACTACGGAGTTGCTCATCCCAATTTGGTTCCTAGGAGGCTGGGGGACTCTAGAACTTGGGTAATATGCTCAAGGTCAGAGAAGAAACTGAAAAGCTGTGCTTATGGGACCTGGGATAAGGAAACCTTTAGTTTTTGTTGGATAGATGGTGTTCAACTGAGTTTCTGTACCCTATGCCTGAGTTTCCTGATATTAATCTCAAGGTGAAGGACTGTTGGGAGGAGAACTCTTGGTCAGCAACAATTCTAAATGCCCTCCTCACTAAAAATTCAGTCACCCAAGTCACCAAGATACAGTTTGATAGAAATAGAAAATATAAGCTGGTCCTAACTTCTTGCTTCAATCAAAGTCTGACCAAAGCCATTTATGATAAGCTGTATCATTGGGAAAAGGTACCCTGGGGAGAATGCCTGTGGAACAAGTTTTTAATCCCTTCCATGAAATTTTTATCTTGGAGAGTTCTCAACAATTTACTACCTACTGATGATATCCACAAACTAAAGGGACTGAGAGGCCCTTCCAAGTGTTGTTTGTGCAGGAATGCTATAGAATCTGCTAGTCACCTATTCTTTACTTGTAATTTTTCACAGTTAGTATGATAGGTCCTGCTAACACAATTACACATAAATACAATCAATCTAGAGTGGAACAGCCTTATAGCTTGCTGGAGTGGATGGCATGAACTGAAATTGGGACCTATCCCCTTCATCACTGCTTGGTTCATATGGGCTACTAGAAATCAGGTAAAACATGAAGATCAACCTGTTGCTACCTGAATGGTGGTCTCAAACTGCTTGGCTTTCATTAGAAAACTTATTCAATGGAAATGTTTCCCCAATATTCTAAATATATGCAAAACATATGGCCAAAAAATTTTCACAGTTATTATGGTATATTGGAGAAAACCTTTGTATCCTTTCATCAAAATCAACACAGATGGGAGCTTCTCTCCAAAGAGAGCAGGTATAGGAGGAGTGTTCAAAGACCACCAGGACAATGCTCGCTTTTCTTTCAATCCCCAATTATTGTTGGGGATGCAATGGAGGATGAAATAGTGGCTTTGTTCTAGGCTCTAAAGTTAGCCAACCTCAATAATTGGACCCTCTTACAAGTAGAAGATGACTCTTCTCAGCTTTTGGACTATATCACTAGAAGGAACACCCCCCCTTGGCACATACTACAGTGGATCAAACAGATGAAGAACTTAATGAGGGAGATGAGGGTCTTCTTTTCTTTCATTTATAGGGAAGGGAATAGACCTGCAAATCACCTAGCAATTAGTGGAGCTGAATCTCAAAATGTTAGTGTCTCTACCTCATCTACTCGTTCTCTTTATTTTTTTGCTTCAAGGGGATAATTTTAATGCCCCATACCTTAGGCTTGTAATATCTTTTGGATATATATATATATAATTCCTCCANCCTGGTGGCGTTGCTCTGCTTGGTGGTGGCTATGGATGTTATTCTTCAAAGGTGGTTTACTTTTCTAGCTGAAGGAGGTAAGTAGGAGGAGTTATCTCTTGGTTTGTTCAAAGGTTATTGTTCTCAAGCAGTGCATTACTGTTCCATTGGTTTTGGAGTTGGTGGCTTGCTTCTTTTTTACTAGAGGTGTTGATCTACTTCTCAAGTTTGCTTCTGGTTTTGGTTCTTTATTTTGGTGGTCATTATGGAGGTGTGCCCCATTAATGTTGAATTCAATGCCCAATGGACTCAAGCCACTTATGCTGGGGTTTTTAGAAAAGGACATGATTTACCCAAATCTTTTGAACATTTAGGTTTCTCTCAAGCCCTTCATGATGCTGCAGCTGGTAAAGGGACTTGTCCCTATGTTACTCCTCTTGGTGTAAAGGAAGGTGAACTTGCTGTCCTTTTCACTCCAGGGGAGATTCAATCCTTCAATGAATCTATTAAATTTACTTTAATTGGTAAATTTTAGTTTGGACACCCAAAGATGGACCTTGTTAGAACGTTCTTTGTAGAAATGCAACTCACTGGTGCTTGGCAGCTTGGGCTAATGAATGAAAGACATCTTCTAATTAAATTATCTAATGAGGAAGATTATGCCATAATATTTGCAAAATAATCACTCCTGATGGCTGGAACTCCCATGAAATTGTTGAAGTTGACACCTGATTTTGATCCAAGAAAGGAGCCCCCAATTGTTCCCATATAGTTCAAACTGACCAATCTCCCTATACAGTATTACCACCAAAATGTATTGTTTAACATTGGTCATACACTTGGATGTCCATTGAAGTTGGATACTCTAACTTATAACTTCTCCAGGCCAGCAGGGGCTAGGGTTTTAGTAGAAAGAGACATAACCCTGCCTGATGTGAAGAGAGTTGGATTGACACTCAAGATGAAGGATTTTGGCAAAGCATTGTGATGGAACAAAGATCTCTTTACTGGCCTCATTGTAGAATGTTTGGGCATAATTTGGAAAAGTGTTACAGGCTTCATCCACATCCTAAGAAGGCTGCTAGCCCTCCAAAGGATGCTACAACTCAAGGAGGGACTGTTTCTTTACTGGATAAAGAGCAAAGAAGGAATTTAGGAGATACAAGTATCCCATTCACTAGAAGTAATGAAAGGGAGGTCCAACCAAATATGATAAACAATCCTATGAGTGATTGGATTGATCTAGGTAACAAATCCATATCTACTTCTATTGACAACCCTTTATTGAGGGAAAAACAGATGGGCACCGATTACACTGATGATAGCTAGTTAGATATCAATCCTCCTAAAGTTGACATTCCTACTATAAATTTGCGAATAGATGTGTTTACTGAGGAATGGCAAGTTAAGAATAGTAGTAAAAAGATGAAGGGGAATATGGAGCAAAAGCTAATGCAAAAGTTCAATCTCTTGATGGACCTTCCAACAATCAGCATACATATCTATACCCCATAACTAGAGGAAAAGGGAGAACCTTTTCACAATTATTAATTTCTTGTGTTGGAACATTAGGGGTGCTTCTCACCCCTCTTCTCTTAAAAGATTAATGAATCTTGTTAGATCTCACAAAATTTGGTGTTTTACAATTTTGGAACCAATGGTTACAAAGCACTCTCAAAATATTCGGAGAAAATTCCCTAAATTTACTTATTTTGCTAATTCTAATAATAAAATTTGGCTATTTGATATATATGAATTGCAGTGGACAGTACTGCAGAACCGCTCCCAGTATATTCATATTCAATTTTCTATTGGTGCACAGGTGGGATTTACTACTTTTGTCTATGCTAGTTGCATTATTAGGCATCACAATACTCTCTGGCTTGACCTAATGAATATCAGTTAATCTATCAATTCTTTCTAGATTGTAGGGGGAGACTTTAATTGTGTTACCTCTCCTGCTGAGAGAAAAGGTGGAGGACCTCCTTTACAGTCATAGATGAATAGATTTAATGATTTCTTAATGGATGCTCATTTATTTGATTTGGGGTTTCAAGGTCCAAATTTCACTTGGAGAAGGGGCTCCTTGTGAGAAAGACTTGATAGAATGTTGGGGAATTCCAAATGGCTTCAAACATTCCCATATACTATAATTACTCATCTTTCCATCGTTGGATCTGACCAAAGACCCCTCCTTTGTTTTATCCAATACACTTCTAGAGTTGGAGGATCTCCTTTCAGGTTTCAAAATATGTGGACTCTCCACCCTGAATTCCTCATAGAAATTAAAAAAGTTTGGTACTCCATTGGAAATGAAAACCATTGGGTGAATCTGTAGCATCTCCAAAAGAAAGTGGCTTCTCATTTAAAGATGTGGAACTGGGAAAAATTTGGGAATATTCATGAAAATCTAACAGCTGCTCAGAAAAAGGTTCTCAATATAGAAGATGGGTTTCAGAGAGGTTTAAATTCTGAAAGTGATTTTTTACAAAACTATTGAGGAACTCCTTACTCAAATTACTTACACATAAGCTTTTTTGAAACAAAAGGCAGCTTTAACCAAATTCATTGAAGGGTACAAAAATTCCATTTTTTACCATGCCTGCATTAAATTCACGAGAAAATGTAGTATGATCCTTGAAATTAAGGATTTAAAAGAGAAACGTTTATCTGAGGCTGAAGAAATTGCCCATGATGTTATCAAATACTTCCAGAACCTGTTTAACTGTGATCCCTTAACCAAATCCAATATTTATGTCACTCTATTTGCTAACTGTCATGAGTATGTGCACAAGTTGGACATAACATAGGTCCCTTATGAGATTAAAATTAAGATTGCTCTTGATTCCAATGATGGGAATAAAACTGTTCGGCCCAATGGTTTTACTGCCACTTTTTATAAAGTTTCTTGGCATGTTATCAATGGTGAGTTCATTTCAGCTGTTCAGAACTTCTTCAGAGGTGTAGATCCCCCAAGGTGTTTTACTTCTTCCACAATTACTTTGATTCCCAAAAATCAAATCAGAAAAGAATGGGGGGGATGGCAGAGCCATTAGCTTAACCAATGTTATTTCCAAAGTAATTAGCAAGATTATGGTCTCAAGGCTCCAACCCCATTTCCAGTAGCTCATCAGCTCTAATTAGGTAGCTTTTGTTAAAGGTAGAACCATTTATGATAACATTTTGCTGGCTCAGGAGCTTCTATTAGATTTGGATAGGAAGTGTAGGCAAGGTAATGCTATCTTTGAATTGGATATAAAAAAGGCTTATGACACCAGTAATTGGGACTTCATATTGGAAACTCTTTTTGCAAGGGTTTTCTGAGGATTTCATTTTGCTGATAAAAGAATGGCTTCACAGCAATAATCATTATGTTCTTATTCATGGAAAATGCCATGGCTTCTTTTCAACTTCTAGGGGAATCAAGCAAGGGGACCCCCTGTCCCCTACAATTTTTAATATGGCTATGGATTGCTTTTCCAGACTCCTAAACAAGATTTTTGCTACCTCACCTCATTTAGCTTATCAACATAAATCTAATGTTTGCATCAGTCACCTATCATATGCAGATGATGTTATTATCTTCTCCAATGCAACTAAGACTGCCATAAAGACTTTATAAAAGGGACTCAAACACTTTCAGCATGCTTCAGGTATGGATTTACATAAACAAAATTGTTTAATTTTTGTTAGTTGTAATATCACTCCACAAATAAAAAATTGTATTTATCAGTATACTAGGTTTAGCCTAGCCTCTTTGTCAATCAAGTACCTTGGTGCTCAGCTACTTTAGAGCAGAACTAAGCAAACCCAATTTAATGATGTTATTGATCAAATTAAAGCTCAACTACACTGTTAGACAAACTTTTTCATTTCCAATGGGGGGAGAATCACACTTCTTAAAAGTATTCTTACTTCTATACCTTCATATGCTCTTCAAATGTTCACCATGAGGAAAGGTACTAAAATTCTCTTGGGAAGAATTTTTAACAAGTTTTTTATGGGCTAGACAGAAGAAACAAGTTCATTGGTTCTCCTGGCAGAAACTTTGTAAACCTCACTTTGCTGGAGGCTTGGGTTTTGAAGATTTTCAAAACTTAAGCTTCATCAACCTGTGCAAATTATGGATTAAATTTAGGGCCCAAGATAGTCTACCGGCTCAGTTCATGATGGGGAAGTATTGCATGTTTGTGCACCCCAATCTAGCTAGCAAGAAATTGGGTGATTCCAGGATTTGGATTAAGCTTTTGGAAATCAGAAATCAAGCTAAGGAGCTCTTTGAATGGGACTTGGGAGAGGGGAAAATCAATTTCTGGTTAGATATGTGGACTTGGAATGGTGATAAACTAATGTGCTCAACTTCAAACCCCAACTTTCATGATCAGGTGAAAGATTATTGGTCTGATAATCAAAGGAACTCTAGACTGCTAAACACCATTCTTAATAATGATCAAATTAAATTGGTGATGAATACTCCATCATATTTTGATCAAAGAGATAAGCTCATTAATAGATAGTTTCCCTCACAAAAACTTTCAGCATTTATTTATCAAAATTTCTTCCAGTGGCAATCTGTTATGTGGGGGAAAGTAATTTGGGGTAAGTGATTGACTACCTCAATGTCATTTTTCTGCTGGAGGATCTGGTTATCTTTGCTCCCAACTGATGATATCTTGAAAATGAAAGGCCTGAGAGGACCTTCTTGTTGTTATCTATGTCATGTGGAGGAAGAGACCCTAGAACAACCCCTAGAACAACAATTTTTTTAACTATAATTTTTCTCAACAAATTTGGGTTGGGTTGTTGACACAGCTCAAAATTGAAACTCTTAATCTTTGTTGGGACATATTTTCAATCTACTAGAGGGACTGGCAGGAGGCTAACCTACTGGTTATTCCCTGCTTGGTGGCTTGGTTTATTTGGATGTGTAGAAATCAAGTTAAATATGAAGATAATATGCCTGTGGCTAAATCTGTGATCTCAAATTACATATCTTACTTGCAGAAAATCACTCAACACCTGTAGTTCCCTAATCTCTTTAAGAATTGGATACCTAATACTAAAGATTAGCTAAACTTTAAGCCTTTCTTGATTCTTTGGACCCCTCCTCCTTCTGGTTGGGTGAAAGTTAACACTAATGGTAGTTTCTCCAGGGGATCCTCTAGGTTTGGGGGAGTTTTTAGAAACTCCCAAAGCCAGTGCATTCTTCATTTTTTTTCACCAACCTAGGCACTAGATGCTTTGGAGGCTGAGATGATTGTTATTTACTGGGCTATAAGGTTTTCTATTCAATGTTAGATCAGGCAATTGATTGTTGAATCTGAATCTATCGCCTGCATCAAGATCTTGCTGAAAGATGAAGAACCGCCATGGTATATACTTAGGTGGTTAAACAAATTGAAACATGCTTTGGTCAATGGGATGGTGAAATTTAATCATATTAATAGAGAAGGCAATGACCTTGCCCACTTTTACGCTACCAGTTGAAGGAACTCTGAACTAATTACAGTTGGCATTTCCCCATCTTCATCTTTATCTTTCTTCTACATGGGGACCCTTTGAAGCTTCTCAGTTTCATGTTTTGTAAATGGTTCATATATACATATATATATATATATATATATATATATATATATATNCTGCAAGGGTTTTCTGAGGATTTCATTTTGCTGATCAAAAAATGGCTTCACAGCAATAATCATTCTATTCTTATTCATGGAAAATGCCATGGCTTCTTTTCAACTTCTAGGGGAATCAAGCAAGGGGACCCCCTGTCCCCTACAATTTTTAATATGGCTATGGATTGCTTTTCCAGACTCCTAAATAAGATTTTTTCTACCTCACCTCATTTAGCTTAACAACATAAATCCAATGTTTGCATCGGTCACCTATCATATGCAGATGATGTTATTATCTTCTCCAATGCAACTAAGACTGCCATAAAGACTTTATATAAGGGACTCAAACACTTTCAGCATGCTTCAGGTATGGATTTACATAAACAAAATTGTCAAATTTTTGTTAGCTGTAATATCACTCCACAAATAAAAAATTGTATTTCTCAGTATACTGGGTTTAGCCTAGCCTCTTTGTCAATCAAGTACCTTGGTGCTCAGCTACTTTAGAGCAGAACTAAGCAAACCCAATTTAATGATGTTACTGATCAAATTAAAGCTCAACTATATTGTTAGACAAACTCTTTCATTTCCAATGGGGGGAGAATCACACTTCTTAAAAGTATTCTTACTTCTATACCTTCATTTGCTCTTCAAATGTTCACCATGAGGAAAGGTACTAAAATTCTCTTGGGAAGAATTTTTAACAAGTTTTTTATAGGCTGGACAGAAGAAACAAGTTCATTGGTTTTCCTCACAGAAACTTTGTAAACCTCACTTTGCTGGAGTCTTGGGTTTTGAGGATTTTCAAAACTTAAGCTTCATCAACCTGTGCAAATTATGGATTAAATTTAGGGCCCAGGATAGTCTATCGGCTCAGTTCATGATGGGGAAGTATTGCAGGTTTGTGCACCCCAATCTAGCTAGCAAGAAATTGGGTGATTCTAGAAATTGGATTAAGCTTTTGGAAATCAGAAATCAAGCTGAGGAGCTCTTTAAATGGGAGTTGGGAGAGGGGAAAATCAATTTCTGGTTAGATAGGTGGACTTGGAATGGTGATAAACTAATGTGCTCAACTTCAAACCCCAACTTTCATGATTAGGTGAAAGATTATTGGTCTGATAATCAAGGGAACTCCAGACTACTGAACACCATTCTTAATAATGATCAAATTAAATTGGTGAAGAATACTTCATCATATTCTGATCAAAGAGATAAGCTCCTTACTAGATAGTCCCCCTCACAAAAACTTTCAGCATTTATTTATCAAAATTTCTTCCAGTGGCAATCTGTTATGCGGGGGAAAGTAATTTGGGGTAAGTGGTTGACTACCTCAATGTCTTTTTTCTGCTGGAGGATCTGGTTATCTTTGCTCCCAACTAATGATATATTGAAAATGAAAGGCCTGAGAGGACCTTCTTGTTGTTATCTATGTCATGTGGAGGAAGAGACCCTAGAACAAAAATTTTTTTAACTATAATTTTTCTCAATAAATTTGGGTTGGGCTGTTGACACGGCTCAAAATTGGAACTCTTAATCTTTGTTGAGACAGATTTTCAACCTGCTAGAGGGAGTGGCAGGAGGCTAACCTACTGGTTATTCCTTGCTTGGTGGCTTGGTTTATTTGGATGTGTAGAAATCAAGTTAAATATGAGGATAATAAGCCTGCGGCTAAATCTGTGATCTCAAATTACATATCTTACTTGCAAAAAATCACTCAACACCTGCAGTTCCCTAATCTCTTTAAGAATTGGATACCTAATACTAAAGATTAGCTAAACTTTAAGCCTTTCCTGATTCTTTGGACCTTCCTTCTGGTTGGGTTAAAGTTAACACTAATGGTAGTTTCTCCAGGGGATCCTGTAGGTTTGGGGGAGTTTTTCGAAACTCCCAAAGCCAGTGCATTCTTCATTTTTTTTCACCAACCCGAGCACTACATGCTTTGGAGGCTGAGATGATTGTTATTTACTGGGCTATAAGGTTTTCTATTCAATGTAAGATCTGGCAATTGATTGTTGAATTTGAATCTATCACCTGCATCAATATCTTGTTGAAAGATGAAGAGCCGCCTTGGTATATACTTAGGTGGTTAAACAAACTGAAACATGCTTTGGTCAATGGGATGGTGAAATTTAATCATATTAATAGAGAAGGCAATGACCTTGCCCACTTTTACGCTACCACTGGAAGGAACTCTGAACTGATTACAGTTGGCATTTCCCCATCTTCATCTTTATCTTTCTTCTACATGGGGACACTTTGAAGCTTCTCAGTTTCATGTTTTGTAAATGGTTCATATATATATATATATATATATATATATATACCTTCTTTACTTTTCTGAATCTTGTAACCATTTTCATCTTCAATANTGCTGGTGAGATTGTTGCACTCTTTAGTTTTGTTGGTTTTCTTGCTTTTTATGATGCCTCCTTCTCATTTTTTCGTCGATGCTGTTTTAGAGGGAGGTGGTGGCTCTTTGACCACACCAAGCTCTGGTATGTTTTTGCAAGGGTTTCATGATACTCTTATTGTGGGAGGAGATTACTCTTTCATTAAGAAGCTGGGAAAAATAATGGGAAACTTGCATTGTCTTTCAGTGAGGATGAAACTTCAATTCTTGCTTCCTCTTGTCATTTGGGCCTTGCTGATAAATTTTTGTATGGTCATCCAAAGGTGGATCAGATTCAGAGAGAATTTGAAATGCTAAAATTTAGAGGCTGGTGGAAGGTAAGAATTTTGGACAGAATACAAATCTTAATATAAAACTGGCCAACGATGAAGATTATACTCGTCTCTTTGCAAAACAATTTTTGTGAATAGAAAACTGTGTGATGAAATCCTTGAAATGATCTGTCAATTTTGACCCTAAATTTGAATTGCCCATCATACCAGTTTAGATTCATTTTTCAGGGCTTACATTGCATCTATTTAATCACGAGATACTTTTCTCCCTTGTGGTTGCATATGGTAAGCCTTTAAAAATGGATAGTTCTACTTATGCACTTTTGAGACCATTCAAAGCTAGCAATCTTATAGAAAGAGACATAACTCAACCATTTTGCAATGAGATAGGATAGGGTCTCAGCATCAGGACTATTGGCAACAAGTTGAAATTGAAAGGCATTCTCCCTATTGCACTCATTGCTCTATGTTTGGGCATCAAACTTCATCATGCTATAAATTGAACCCTCATCTTAAAACTTCTCACACCATTATACCCACTACTCTCTCTAAAAACCACAATCACATTATTCATCATGGAATCTCACATACTGTTGAAAATGAAACTGATTTAGTGGTAACCCCCTCCAATGCAAACTACTAGTTCGAATTTGGAAATTTTGGGAAATGAGACTACACCCACTCTTATTGATGTGGTCCCTTAACAAGTTTTAACTGATGATTGTAATGCACTTAATGAGAATGTTTCGATTATTGAGCCTATGGAAGCATCCCCACCTAATATCCTACCTATGGTCACTCTTGTTCCTGATAATAATTTGGAAAACATTAGGCCTTCTGTTCACTCTAGCTCCACTTTTGATACAAACACTTCTTTACAACTTGCTTCCAAAACATTAGAAAATGAGTGGCATGTCCAAAAACATTCTAGAAAAAAAGGATAAACAAAATAATGAACTTTCAAGTCTTAATGCTAGCAATAACGTTTAGGAATGTATTTATTACTCTGATGGGGTGTTGTTAGTCAACCCTATGTTGACTTCACTTTTGGTTGAGGTCTAGTTTCCTCCTTGGTAGCCTAGGGTCTAGCCATAGAACTTTTCTGTTGACTATTCCTAGATGACTAGAAAAGGAACCCTCATCATTAGAAATTCTAAACTCTTTCCTGCTTAACTTGAAGTTCCACATATTGGTCCTGACCTCTAGCACTTAGTAGGTATGGTTCAATGTGGGGGAGCTCAAGGGGCATCCCCATAAGACAACTTGGACTTATGGTTGACCCTGGGTGTTGGTCTGGAGCTAGTTCACTCACTTACACTCACTTGCACACCACATCCTACCACAGCCACTAGGTGCACCCTTTGGACTAAGCCAACCCCTCTTGAACCATCCAGGGGAAGCAATGGATCAATGGTTCCCCAAATGAAGGGATTTCATTCAATTTTTGGGTATAAAAAAATATCTTCATCATCATGCTAAACCATTAAAGGTTGATCATAATTAACCCTCCCACTGGCACACCTGACCACCTCCTCTACACAAGTCAGCCACACAAGTCACTGAAAAACCCCAAAACTGAGAGCGCCCATGCCTCCACCAAAACTCAATTGCATCCATCCTAGCTGGCAAATCCTAATTGGCTTTGGAATTTGTTTTGCCCTCCACCTAAGCAATTAATTAAACTTAAATTGAAGCCCTGAGCTTCACCCCAAGCCCCTCTATTTAAGCCACCTCTTCCATGGCCAAAAAAAGGTACTAACCAACTTACTTGGGGAGACTTTCAAATTGCTTACAGACACTCTCCAAGAACTCTTAAGCTCAAGCCCACCACTTCCCCCCTCTGGATTCCCCTGTAAGAGATAAATTTTGAGTTCAAAATTTAGGAAAAACCAGGACACTTTCTGTCACAGCTCCACACTCCACCAAAGTTCAATTAACTTTGCACACTCCATCCTCTGAGTGAGAGAAGCTAATTCCCCACAAACGCCCCATCACAGAAACCCTCTAACATAGCCCTAGACCAACACATAAAATTTACTTTGATCGAAATCATACCTAGACAATTCACTAGGGCCTAGGACTTCATTTGGAGGTTCTTTGGGCCCCAATTGAAGCTGCCACAACTATTTGATTGAGGCCTCCCCTCTCAGATGAAGGTATAAAACTTCAACCCTATACTAAGGTTCATTTGATTCTCCATACATATTTACTATATTTCATACTTTAGAGGTCGTATAGATATACTCGTATTGAGTAGATGAAGTTATAAGAACAAACCCCTTGTGATTTGGTTGAGTCTAGACAAAGATCTTAAGGTTTTAGTGCGAACAGTTCTTGAGTTGGCTCGTTTAGGGATGATGAACGGATGTCGCCCGATCGCGTGTGTATTGGATGGACAATTGAGATTGCGTTGGATGAACTCTTGAAATGAAAAGGTGGCCTGAGTGGCAGCTGAGGTGGCTGGCGTGTCAAAAAGCGAAGCACCGCATGAAAGCTCAGAGCGGATGAGGATTAGTTGGCGCCGCGTGTTTAAGTAGAAAAGTATGGATTTTTTTGGATTTATTTAAATGCCTGAACTTCAAAAAACAATGTCTTTCTCTAGAAAAATCAAAAGAGAAAAAAAAACCCTCTAACTCAGTGAACTGAGGTGAATAATGTGGACTAAAAATAAAAATTATTTAACGACTCTGATTTTTAATGAATTAAATACTCTCTGGACTATTTCAATTCATTATGATCAAACATTGCTCACCATAGCTTGAAATTTTGAGGGTTTGCTCCTCATGACAAAGGCTATGTCCTCTGATTTTTCCAAGGTCAGAGGACATCTCTATGCTTCTAACCTTAATTTTCAAGCTAAGAAGACTATTTTAGCTATTTTTAATTATATAAACTAAAATACTACTTAGAAATTTATGGGAATAACTTTAGTAGGTTTCTTATGGTCATAGAAGCTTAGAAAAAATGATATGATGATTTTAATTATTTTGTACATTTCTATAGTTATATAAATGTATATATCTTGCTTTAATTTATGTAAATTAAATATTAATTAAAAATTGACAAAATCAATTCCACACTGTGTATAAAAATCATGTTTACCAACTGTAAAAATTTTAAAATCATTTGACTAAGTTTGAGCACTAATGTTGATTTTCTAAGAAACCATGTTTTCTGTAAAAAATAATTATATTAAATTAAATACATTTAGGAAAATTATAAAAAGTGATTTTCTGAGTTCCTTGTGATCAAAGACACTAAAGGAAAATAAAAGAAAATTTTGAGAAAATACTTGCTTTTTAAGCTTTATTTTGAATTAAAAATAATTAAAAATAATTAAAAATCCAAAATATACCAAGATAGTTTAAAATGTGCCTAATTATTCCTTAATTACTTAGAATTCATTAGGATATTTTTCTTAATTTTTATAAGTTAAAAATAAATTTTTAAAAGCTTAAAAAAGAATTTTTTCTTATTTTCTCATTAAAATAATTATAATAAATAAATTTAAAATTATAAAAAAGCAAAATTTGTTTCTCTGAGTTCCTTGGGCTTAGAGAGGTTTAATAAAATATTAAAAATAATTTTGTAAATAAAACATCTTTTCCATTCAAATTAAATCATAGAAATCAATAATAATTACAAAATTTAATTAAACATTTAATTCAAAAAAACATGAAATTTTGTTTAAGTGTTTCTTTGACTTAAGGTGACCTCTAGTGATTTTTTCATGAATAAAAACCTTATTTTTGAATAGTTAAGTAAAATCACTTTGAAAATACTACTTTTTAAATTTAAATAATTAATTAAATTAAATTAAATTTTGAAAACCCACATTTCCTCCTCTGATGTTTTAATTAACCCATGGATAGGACACTCTAAAAATTCTGAAAGTCATTTCAATTTTGATTAATGAGTTATGAAGTGAAGAGCCCCAAAGGTAGAAGGGTAGCTTTAGACTTTGGTGCCTTAATGAAAATTTAAGATTAATTAAAGGGAAGAGGGGTAATTTTGATCCTAAAGAACATTTTTGGAGGATTGAAATACAACGGGATTAAAAGTTAGGAACTCACTTACCGCCTTTTCTACAATAAGAACAAAATTATAATTCTCTTATTTGCCGTGATGGGTTTAATTTAGAAAGATAATATTTTATTAATTTCAAGCCCATAATTGATGATAATGTGATCTTTCAATAAAAATGCATGTCATTTAAATCAAATTTCTTTTAATTACCATTTCACCTATTGTGATTGTTTGAGGCTTGGTAGTGACTTAGGCTTGACATTTAAACTCATTTGGTCTGATTTAAAAGATAGCATGATTGATATGTAATACATTTTTACACTACAAGCCCAATTTTAACTTTGGGAATAAAAAACTTTACTTACCTAAATCTGCCTTAGGGGCACCCACTCACATAATTCTTAAATGAAATATCAACTGATTAATAGAGTGTCCTAGCTTTGGGATAAAAACGTCAAGTTTCCTTGAGAAATGGGATAACCTTAGCTTAACCTTGGATGATCAATATAACAATATTATAAGTCCAAAATAAACTCAAAATATTTTAAGAAATCGTTAAAGTGGTTCAAGGTCACTCCTCGAGCACTTTAAAATCTCTTGGATATTTTGAAGGGCAAATTGAACTTGCTATATTATGTTCTAAAATTATCCAAAAAAATCTCCCAAAACTCAATAAAGTCATAACTTGGGGTTTGATAGCTATACCTTCATCTACTCCTGCAATTTAAATTCCTATAAAAATTGCCAAAGTTAACCTTTCAAGTGGAGGAGCGAGAGAATCGATAGGTATGCTTTTTAAGTTATTGCATTTACTTTTTTGTACCTCTTGATTCTGGCTTGTATTCTTAAAGTCATCTTGCATGTCAACACCAAAACTAAACATTAAATAAGATAAAATTCACCACCACATTAATCAAAATATAAGACAACTCAAAATTTAATCATAGATAAAAAAACTAAACAAAAATTGCAACTAAATTAAGACGTCTCTATCGAGCGATCAGGAATCCATCAGAGGAGGTAACCTATGGTTTCTAATGAGATTTACCATGGTCTAAATGAAAGTATGGAACTTATTAAGTTGAGTTTATTAAGTTCATTTGAACTAAGTGAATCCGAAAGAAAATAGTGGTTTTGGAACAAGGGAACCGTAGGATCCTAACCGGTGTCGCTCTAATTAACTTTAATATTCCCTATAACATTTAAATAACCATGACCATAGGAAACACTTGATTTGACATCAAGACTTGACACATTAGAAAAGTTAAACTCGCCACAGTGTGTAGCTTGGAGCTAGCATTGTGGGCAGCACGATCATCTTCAACAGCAAAACATGTCTACACCAGCTAAACCATTCCTTAGAATTAAACAACAAGCCATGGAACTTCGAGTTTGTCCACCTAGTGTGACATAAATCCTCAACATATCTTTAGGCCTTTGTAAGGCTCTGTTATACAATATAAGCCCTAACTCGGTTTAGGATTCCGAGGTTGTCCACGACATAAATCCTCACATCTTGTATGTTATTTGTGTGATTGTTTCACATGAATGTAAGCCCTAATTAATAAAATTGACAGGATAAAACATTTAAATATTTCTCCTCTAAATTGAAGCCAAACCATGGGGTAGACTAGTAAGTCACCGAGGTTCTCCTTAAGATCTGTGACATCTCTTAGTTTTTTTTCCTTTGAATTCTAAAATTAAATGTTCCAAATTTGAGCTATTCTCCCTTCACGCTTCTTTGTCCAATTTCATTGAAAGGTCATATTCCTTTGACCTCTTTGAAGACAATATCCCCTAAGTTTTATCAAGACTTTTCTTAGGCAACTTTAATTGTCTAAGATGTAATTAACTATAAGGGCTTGCCTTTGTAAGAAACTTTCCCAAACCCAGCTTAATATAAACCCTATTTAATTTCTCATATTAAATATGGGAATTTGTCAGTTTATAAAAAAATGGTTTCGCAGATCAAACAAATGTCGTATATTTCATTGTTTATTTGATCGAGCATGACCCTCAAGTCTTGTGTTTATCTTTCGAGATACATAAATAGCCTGAGGTGTAGTGCTCTTTCATCTAAACTTTAAAAGATATGAGATCAGTTTGATTTCAATTTTTTCTAAAATTATATATATATATATATATATATGTAAATTAAAATACCTTTCTGAAGCGGGTGACGAGATTCCGAATATGGCNCTAAGTGTTTCTCTGACTTAAGGTGACCTCTAGTGATTTTTCAGGAATAGAAACCTTATTTTTGAATAGTTAAGTAAAATCACTTTGAAAATACTACTTTCTAAATTTAAATAATTAATTAAATTAAATTAAAGTTTGAAAATCCACATTTCCTCATCTGATGTTTTAATTAACCCATGGATAGGACACTCTAAAAAATCTGAAAGTCATTTGAATTTTGATTAATGAGTTATGAAGTGAAAAGCCCCAAAGGTAGAAGGGTAGCTTTAGACTTTGGTGCCTTAATGAAAATTTAAGATTAATTAAAGGGAAGATGGGTAATTTTGATCCTAAAGAACATTTTTTGAGGATACAATGAGATTAAAAGTTAGGAACTCACTCACCGCCTTTTCTACAATAAGAACAAAATTATAATTCTCTTAATTGTTGTGATGGGTTTGAGTTAGATAGATAATATTTCATTAATTTCAAGCCCATAATTGATGATAATGTGATCTTTCAATAAAAATGCATGTCATTTAAATCAAAATTCTTTTAATTACCATTTCACCTATTGTGATTGTTTAGGGCTTGGTAGTGACTTAGGCTTGACATTTAAACTCATTTGGTTTGATTTAAAAGGTAGCATGATTGATATGTAATACCTTTTTACGCTACAAGCCTAATTTTAACTTTGGGAATAAAAAACTTTACTTACCTAAATCTGTCTTAGGGGCACCCACTCACATAATTCTTAAATGAAATATCAACTGATTAATAGAGTGTCCTAGCTTTGGGATAAAAACGTCAAGTTTCCTTGAGAAATGGGATAACCTTAGCTTAACCTTGGATGATCAATATAACAATATTATAAGTTCAAAATAAACTCAAAATATTTTAAGAAATCTTTAAAGTGGTTCAAGGTCATTCCCCGAGCACTTTGAAATCTCTTGGATATTTTGAAGGTAAAATTGAACTTGCTATATTTTGTTCTAAAATTATCCAAAAAAATCTCCCAAAACTCAATAAAGTCATAACTTAGGGTAATATAGCTATACCTTCATCTACTCCTACAATTTAAATTCCTATAAAAATTGCCAAAGTTAACCTTTCAAGTGAGGAGCGAGAAGAATCGATAGGTACGCTTTTAAGTTATTGCATTTACTTTTTGTACCTCTTGATTCTTGCTTGTATGCTTAAAGTCATCTTGCATGTCACCACCAAAACTAAACATTAAATAAGATAAAATTCACCGCCACATTGGTCAAAATATAAGACAACTCAAAATTTAATCACAGATAAAACAACTAAACAAAAATTACAACTAAATTAAGACTTCTCTATCGAGTGATCAGGAATCCCTCAAAGGAGGTAACCTATGGTTGAGATTTACCATGGTCTAAATGAAAGTATGGAACTCATTAAGTTGAGTTTATTAAGTTCATTTGAACTAAGTGAATCCGAAAGAAAATAGTGGTTTTGGAACAAGGGAACCGTAGGATCCTAACCGGTGTCGCTCTAATTAACTTTAATATTCCCTATAACATTTAAATAACCATGACCATAGGAAACACTTGATTTGACATCAAGACTTGACACATTAGAAAACTTAAACTTGCTACAATGTGTAGCCTGGAGCTAGCATTGTGGGCAGCACGGTCATCTTCAACAGTAAAACATGTCTACATCAACTAAACCATTCCTTCGAAGTAAACAACAAGCCATGGAACTTCGAGTTTGTCCACCTAGTGCGACATAAATCCTCAACATATCTTTAGGCCTTTATATGGCTCTGCTATACAATATAAGCCCTAACTCGATTTAGGATTCCGAGGTTGTCCACGACATAAATCCTCACATCTTATATGCTATTTGTGTGATTGTTTCACATGAATGTAAGCCCTAATTAATAAAATTGACAGGATAAAACATTTAAATATTTCTCCTCTAAGTTGAAGCCAAACCATGGGGTAGACTAGTAAGTCACCGAGGTTCTCCTTAGGATCTGTGACATCTCTTAGTTCTTTTTCCTTTGAATTTTAAAATTAAATGTTCCAAATTTGAGCTATTCTCCCTTCACGCCTCTTTGTCCAATTTCATTGAAAGCTCATATTCCTTTGACCTTTTTGAAGACAATATCCCCTAAGTTTTATCAAGACTTTTCTTAGGCAACTTTAATTGTCTAAGATGTAATTAACTATAAGGGCTTGCCTTTATAAGAAACTTTCCCAAACCCAGCTTAATATAAACCCTATTTAATTTCTCATATTAAAAATGGGAATTTGTCAGTTTATAAAAAAATGGTTTCGCAGACCAAACGAATGTCTTATATTTCATTGTTTATTTGATCGAGCGTCTTGTGTTTATCTTTCGAGATAGATAAATAGCTTGAGGTGTAGTGCTCTTTCATCTAAACTTTAAAAGATATGAGATCAGTTTGATTTCATATTTTTCTNGGCTAGTGATATTGTTTCACTCTTTATTTTTGTTGGTTTTCTTGCTTTTTATGATGCCTCCTTCTCATTCTTTTGTCAATGCGGTTTTAGAGGGAGATGGTGGCTCTTTGACCACACCAAGCTATGGTATGTGTTTGCAAGGGTTTCATGATACTCTTATTGTGGGAGGAGATTACTCTTTGATTAAGAAGCTAGGAAAAATAATGGGAAACTTGCATTGTCTTTCAGTGAAGATGAAACTTCAATTCTTGCTTCCTTTTGTCATTTGGGCCTTGCTGATAAATTTATGTATGGTCATCCAAAGGTGGATCAGATTCAGAGAGAATTTGAAATGCTAAAATTAAGAGGCTGGTGGAAGGTAAGAATTTTGGACAGAATACAAATCTTAATATAACTGGCCAACGATGAAGATTAAACTTGTCTCTTTGCGAAACAATTTTTGTGAATAAAAAACTGTGTGATGAAATCCTTGAAACGATCTGTCAATTTTGATCCTAAATCTGAATTGCCCATCATACCAGTTTGGATTCATTTTTCAGGGCTTACATTGCATCTATTTAATCACGAGATACTTTTCTCCCTTGTGGTTGCATATGGTAAGCCTTTAAAAATGGATAGTTCTACTTATGCACTTTCGAGACCATCTAAAGCTCGCAATCTTATAGAAAGAGATATAAGTCAACCATTTTGCAATGAGATAGGATAGGGTCTCAGCATCAGGACTATTGGCAACAAGTTGAAATTGAAAGGCATTCTCCCTATTGCACTCATTGCTCTATGTTTGGGCATCAAACTTCATCATGTTATAAATTGAACCCTCATCTTAAAACTTCTCACACCATTCTGCCCACTAGTCTCCCTGAAAACCACAATCATATTATTCATCATGGCATCTCACATACTATTGAAAATGAAACTGATTTAGTGGTGACCCCCTCTAATGCAAACTACTAGTTCAAATTTAGAAAATTTGGGAAATGGGACTACACCTACTCTTATCGATGTGGTCCCTCAACAAGTTTTAACTGATGATTGTAATGCACTTAATGAGAATGTTTCAATTATTGATCCTATGGAAGCATCCCCACCTAATATCCTACCTATGGTCACTCTTGTTCCTGATAATAATTTGGAAAACATTAGGCCTTCTATTCGCTCTAGCTCCACTTTTGATACAAACACTTCTTTACAACTTGCTTCCAAAGCATTAGAAAATGAGTGGCATGTCCAAAAACATTCTAGAAAAAAGGATAAACAAAATAATGAACTTTCAAGTCTTAATGCTAGCAATAACGTTTAAGAATGTATTTATTACTCTGATGGGGTGTTGTTAGTCAACCCTATGTCGACTTCACTTTTGGTTGAGGTCTAGTTTCCTCCTTGGTAGCCTAGGGTCTAGCCATAAGATTTTTCTGTTGACTATTCCTAGATGACTAGAAAAGGAACCTTCACCATTAGAAATTCTAAACTCTTTCTTGCTTAACTTGAAGTTCCACATATTGGTCCTGACCTCTAGCACTTAGTAGGAGGGGTCAATATGGGGGAGCTCAAGGGGCATCCCCATAAGACTACTTGGACTTATGGTTGACCCTGGGTGTTGGTCTAGAGCTAGTTCACTCACTTACACTCACTTGCACACCACATCCCACCACAGCCACTAGGTGCACCCTTTGGACAAAGCCAACCCCTCTTGAACCATCCAGGGGATGCAATGGGCCAATGGTTCCCCAAATGAAGGGATTTCATCCCAATTTTTGGTATAAAAAAATATCTTCATCATCATGCCAAACCATTAAAGGTTAATCATAATTAACCCTCCCACTGACACACCTGACCACCTCCTCTACACAAGCCAACCACCCAAGTCGCTGGAAAAACCCAAAACTGAGAGCCCCCATGCCTCCACAAAAACCCAATTGCACTCATCCTAGCTGGCCAATCCCAATTGCCTTTGGCATTTTTTTTCCCTCCACCTAAGAAATTAATTAAACTTAAATTGAAGCCCTGAGCTCCACCCAAGCCCCTCTATTTAAGCCACCTCTTCCATGGCCAAAAAAGGTACTAACCAACTTACTTGGGGAGACTTTCCAATTGCTTACAGACACTCTCCAAGAACTCCTAAGCTCAAGCCCACCACTTCCCCCCTCTAGATTCCCCTGTAAGAGCTAAATTTTGAGTTCAAAATTTAGGAAAAACCAGGACACTTTCTATCACAACTCCACACTCCACCAAACTTCAATTAACTTTGCACACACCATCCTCTGAGTGAGAGAAGCTAATTCCCCACAAAAGCCCCATCACAGAAACCCTCTAACATAGCTCTAGACCAACACATAAAATCTACTTTGATCGAAATCATACCTAGACAATTCACTAGGGTCTAGGACTTCATTTGGAGGTTCTTTGGGCCCCAATTGAAGCTGCCACAACTATTTGATTGAGGTCTCCCCTCTCAGACGAAGGTATAAAACTTCAACCCTAAACCAAGCTTCATTTGATTCTCCATACATATTTACTATATTTC
The DNA here is from genome assembly GCA_002079205.1 of Phalaenopsis hybrid cultivar. Classification (NCBI taxonomy): domain Eukaryota; kingdom Viridiplantae; phylum Streptophyta; class Magnoliopsida; order Asparagales; family Orchidaceae; genus Phalaenopsis; species Phalaenopsis hybrid cultivar. The sequence continues at coordinate 109,229 of JXCR01132930.1, forward strand.
ATACTTTAGAGGTCGTATAGATACACTCGTCTTGAGTAGATGAAGGTATAGGAACAAACCCCTTGTGATTTGGTTGAGTCTAGACAAAGATCTTAAGGTTTTAGTGTGAACGATTCTTGAGTTAGCTTGTTTGGGGAAGATGAACGGATGTCGCCCGATCGCGCGTGTATTGGATGGACAATTGAGATTGTGTTGGATGAACTTTTGAAATGAAAAGGTGGCCTGAGTGGCAGCTGAGGTGGCTGGCGAGTCAAAAAGCAAAGCACCGCATGAAAGCTCAGAGCGGATGAGGATGAGTTGGCGCCGCGTGTTTAAGTAGAAAAGTATGGATTTTTTTGGATTTATTTAAATGCCTGAACTTCAAAAAACAATGTCTTTCTCTAGAAAAATCAAAAAAGAAAAATGTGGACTAAAAATAAAAATTATTTAATGACTCTGATTTTTAATGAATTAAATACTCTATGGAGTATTTCAATTCATTATGATCAAACATTGCTCACCATGACTTGAAATTTTGAGGGTTTGCTCCTCATGACAAAGGCTATGTCCTCTAATTTTGCCAAGGTCAGAGGACATTTCTATGCTTCTAACCTTAATTTTGCAAGCTAAGAAGACTATTTTAGCTATTTTTAATTATATAAACTAAAATACCACTTAGAAATTTATGGGAATAATTTTAGTAGGTTTTTTATGGTCATAGAAGCATAGAAAAAATGATATGATTATTTTAATTGTTTTGTACATTTCTATAGTTATATAAATGTATATATCTTGCTTTAATTTATGTAAATTAAATATTAATTAAAAGTTGACAAAATCAATTCCACACTGTGTATAAAACTCATGTTTACCAACTGTAAAAATTTTAAAATCATTTGATTAAGTTTGAGCACTAAAGTTGATTTTCTAAGAAACCATGTTTTCTGTACAAAAATAATTATATTAAATTAAATACATTTAGGAAAATTATAAAAAGTGATTTTTTGAGTTCCTTGTGATCAAAGACACTAAGGGAAAATAAAAGTAAATTTTGAGAAAATACTTGATTTTTAAGCTTTATTTTGAATTAAAAATAATTAAAACTAATTAAAAATCCCAAATATACCAAGATAGTTTAAAATGTGCCTAATTATTCCTTAATCACTTAGAATTCATTAGGATATTTTTCCTAATTTTTATAAGTTAAAAATAAATTTTTAAAAGCTTAAAAAAGAAATTTTTCTTATTTTCTCATTAAAATAATTATAATAAACAAATTAAAAATTATAAGAAAGCAAAATTTGTTTCTCTGAGTTCCTTGGGCTTAGAGAGGTTTAATAAAATATTAAAAATAATTTTGTAAATAAAACATCTTTTCCATTCAAATTAAATCATAGAAATCAATAATAATTACAAAATTTAATTAAACATTTAATTCAAAAAAACATGAAATTTTGTTTAAGTGTTTCTTTGACTTAAGGTGACCTCTAGTGATTTTTTCATGAATAAAAACCTTATTTTTGAATAGTTAAGTAAAATCACTTTGAAAATACTACTTTTTAAATTTAAATAATTAATTAAATTAAATTAAATTTTGAAAACCCACATTTCCTCCTCTGATGTTTTAATTAACCCATGGATAGGACACTCTAAAAATTCTGAAAGTCATTTCAATTTTGATTAATGAGTTATGAAGTGAAGAGCCCCAAAGGTAGAAGGGTAGCTTTAGACTTTGGTGCCTTAATGAAAATTTAAGATTAATTAAAGGGAAGAGGGGTAATTTTGATCCTAAAGAACATTTTTGGAGGATTGAAATACAACGGGATTAAAAGTTAGGAACTCACTTACCGCCTTTTCTACAATAAGAACAAAATTATAATTCTCTTATTTGCCGTGATGGGTTTAATTTAGAAAGATAATATTTTATTAATTTCAAGCCCATAATTGATGATAATGTGATCTTTCAATAAAAATGCATGTCATTTAAATCAAATTTCTTTTAATTACCATTTCACCTATTGTGATTGTTTGAGGCTTGGTAGTGACTTAGGCTTGACATTTAAACTCATTTGGTCTGATTTAAAAGATAGCATGATTGATATGTAATACATTTTTACACTACAAGCCCAATTTTAACTTTGGGAATAAAAAACTTTACTTACCTAAATCTGCCTTAGGGGCACCCACTCACATAATTCTTAAATGAAATATCAACTGATTAATAGAGTGTCCTAGCTTTGGGATAAAAACGTCAAGTTTCCTTGAGAAATGGGATAACCTTAGCTTAACCTTGGATGATCAATATAACAATATTATAAGTCCAAAATAAACTCAAAATATTTTAAGAAATCGTTAAAGTGGTTCAAGGTCATTCCTCGAGCACTTTAAAATCTCTTGGATATTTTGAAGGGCAAATTGAACTTGCTATATTATGTTCTAAAATTATCCAAAAAAATCTCCCAAAACTCAATAAAGTCATAACTTGGGGTTTGATAGCTATACCTTCATCTACTCCTGCAATTTAAATTCCTATAAAAATTGCCAAAGTTAACCTTTCAAGTGGAGGAGCGAGAGAATCGATAGGTATGCTTTTTAAGTTATTGCATTTACTTTTTTGTACCTCTTGATTCTGGCTTGTATTCTTAAAGTCATCTTGCATGTCAACACCAAAACTAAACATTAAATAAGATAAAATTCACCACCACATTAATCAAAATATAAGACAACTCAAAATTTAATCATAGATAAAAAAACTAAA
>JXCR01132930.1:118894-141978 GCA_002079205.1 Phalaenopsis hybrid cultivar
GTTAGCGAATTGATGGTTGATTCCTGGTGATGTTATTTTGTTTGGTGGTGGTGTTGGGGGCTGCTAACTAAAGGTATTTCTCTTTGTTGGTTGAAGGAGGAGGTAAGTAGAAGGTTCTTTCTCTCTGGTAGTTTTGAATTTTTGGCCTCCAAGCTAGTGGGTTATTATTCCATTGGTTTTGGAGTTAGTTTTTGGCTTCTTAGCTGTCTTTTCCACCTGAGGTGTTGATATTTCTTCTTATGTCTTTCTCGGGTTTTGGTACCTGGCTTTGGCACTTTATTTTGGTTGGCAATATGGAGGTGTGCCCCATTAATGTTGAAGTAAATTCCCAATGGACCCAGGCCACCTATGCTGGTGTTGTTGGAAAAGGATAGGAAATTCCTAAATCTTTTTAGCATTTAATATTCCCTCAAGCCCTTCATGATGTTATAGTTGGTAAAGGTAATTGTCCCTATGTGACTCCTCTTGGAGTAAAGAAAGGAGAACCGACTGTCATTTTTACTCCAGAGAAGATTCAGTCCCTTAATGACTCTATTAAATTTACTTTAATTGGTAAATTTCAGTTTGGACACCCAAAGATGGACTGTGTTAGAAATGTCTTTGAAGAAATGAATCTCACTAGTGCTTGGAAGCTTGGACTGATGGATGGAAGACATCTTCTAATCAAATTATCAAATGAAGAAGACTATGCTAGAGCTTTTGCAAAACAATCTCTCTTGATAGCTGAAACTCTTATGAAATTGATGAAATGGACTCCTCGTTTTGACCCAACCAAGGGGCCCCCAATTATTCCCATCTGGTTCAAATTGCCCAATCTCCCTATTCAATATTACCACCAGAATGTGTTGTTTAAGATTGGTCATACTCTTGGTTGTCCTTTGAAAGTGGATGCACCAACTTACAACTTGGCTAGGCCAGCAGGGGCTAGAGTTTTAGTTGAAAGAGACATAACCCTGCCTGATTTGAAGAGAGTTTTGATTGGCACTAAAGATGAAGGATTTTGACAAAGCATTGTGGTGGAACAAAGACCTCTTTACTTCCCTCACTGTAGAATGTTTGGGTACACTGTGGAGAAGTGTTACAGGCTTCATCCACCTTCCAAGAATACTGTTGGCCCCCCAAAAGGTGTTACAACTCAAGGAGGGTCTAGTTATGTACCTGAGAATGAGCTAAGAAGGAATGAAGGAGGAACAACTACAAGTATAGAATGGGAGGTCCAACCGAATATGTTGAATAATTCCTTGGGTGAAGGGATTGATCAGGGGTGCATTCCTACTTCCATTGACACTCTCATGTTGTGGGAGAGGCAAATAGGAGTTGACTGTACTAAAGAGAGACAACTGGATATCAACCCTCACAAAGTTGATATTCCTACTATTAATCTATTAACAGATGTGCTAACTGAGGAATGGAAAGTCCAGAAAAGTAGTAAAAAGAAGAAGGGAATGATGGAATAAAAGCAAATTCAGGAAGCTCAATCTCTTGATGGACCTTCCAATAATCAGCATCTAGATCTATACCCCAGAACTAGAGGAAAAGGGAAAACCTTTTCGCAATGATGAATTTTTTGTGTTGGAATATTAGGGGTGTAGCCCACCCATCTTCTCTTAAGAAATTAATAAATCTTGTTAGAACTCATAAAATCTGGTGTTTTGCTATTTTGGAACCTATGGTTGCAAAGCACTCTCAAAATATCTTGAAAAAATTCACTAAATTTACTCATTTTGCTAATTCTAATAATAAAATTTGGCTTTTTGCTAGATCTGAATTGTGGTGGACTGTATTGCAAAATCATCCTCACTTCATTCATATTCAATTTTTCATTGATGCTCATTTGGGATATGCCACTTTTATCTATGCTAGTTGCATTGCTAGGCATAAGAATACCCTCTGGATTGATTTAATGCATATTAATTATTCAATTAATTCCTTCTAGATTTGGGGGGGAGGGGGGATTTTAATTGTGTCACCTCCCCTACTGAGATAAGAGGTGGAAGACCTCCTTTATAGTCACCCATGAATAGATTCAATGATTTCTTATTTGATGCTGCTTTATATGATTTGGGGTTTGAAGGTCCAAATTTCACTTGGAGAAGGGGCTCTTTATGGGAAAGACTTGATAGAATGTTGGGGAATTCCAAATGGCTTCAGACTTTCCCTTTTACCATAATTAACCATCTAGCAATGGTTGGGTCTGACCATAGGCCTCTCTTTTGTTCTATCCAGAATAATACTAGAATTGGGGGCTCACCTTTTAGGTTTTAGAATATGTGGACTCTCCACCCTGATTTCCTCATGGAAATTAAAAAGGTGTGGAACTCTATTGGTGATGAAAACCCATGGGTGAATTTGTGGAATCTTCAAAAGAAAGTGGCTTCTCATTTAAAGAGGTGGAACTGGACTAAATTTGGAAATGTTCATGACACTTTAACAGCTACTCAAGAAAATGTTCTCAATATGGAAGATGGTTTTTAGAGGGGTTTAAATTCTGAAAGTGATTTACATAAAGCTAATGAGGAACACCTTGCTCAGATCAATTACACTTAAGCCTTTTTGACATAAAAGGCTGCTATAACCAAATTTATTGAGGGTGACATTAACTCCAGCTTTTATAATGCCTACATTAACTTCAAGAGAAAATGTAATATGATACTTGCAATTACAAAATATAAATGAAAAAACTTATCCAATGCAGATGAAATTGCCCATGATGTAGTCAAATATTTCCAGAACCTGTTTAATTGTCATCCCCTTTCTAGGTCTCATATTGGTGTTAATCTATTTTCTGACTGTCAAGAGTATGTGCACATGTTAGAGCTTACACAGATCCCCTCTGAGTTTGAGATTAAGGCTACTCTTGATTCCATTGATGGGCAGAAAATAGCTGGGACAGATGGCTTTACTGCCAATTTCTATAAAGTTTCTTGGTTTGTTATCAGTGGTGAGTTTATTGTTGTTGTTCATAATTTTTTCAAAGGTTTTGATCCCTCAAGATTATTTACTTCTTCCATAATTACTTTGATTCCCAAGAATCAAATCAGAAAATATTGGGGAGATTTCAGACCCATTAGCTTAACCAATGTTATTTCCAAAGTAATTAGCAAGATCATTATCTTCAAACTCCAGAAACTTATCAGCTCAAATCAGTTAGCATTTGTTAAGGGCAAAACCATTACTGATAACATTGTGCTGGGTCAGGAGCTTCTGTTAGACTTGGACAAAAAGTGTAGGGGAGGTAATGTTATCTTCAAATTGGATATCAAAAAGGCATATGACACCATTAATTGAGATTTCATACTCAAAACTCTTTCTGCAAAGGGTTTCTCTGAGGAATTCATTATCCTAATAAGAAGACAGCTCTACTGCAATAATCATTTTGTACTTATTAATGGAAAATGTCATGGTTTCTTTTCTGCTTCTAGGGGAATCAAGCAAGGGGACCCCTTGTACCATACAATTTTTATACTGGCCATGGATTACTTATCCAGATTCCTAAATAAGATGTTGGTTACCTCTCCTTGTTTGTCCTACCAAAATAAATCTAATATCTGTATCAGTCACCTCTCTTATGCAGATTATGTTATTATCTTCTCCAATGCTACTAAATTGTTATCAACATCTTATATAAGGGATTCAATCACTTTCAGCATGCTTCAGGTATGGAATTACATAAACAAAACTGTCAAATTTTTGTTAGCACTAATATTACTCCACAGATCAAAAATTGGATTTCTCAATATACTGGATTTAGCTTTAGCCTCTTTGCCAATCAAGTATCTTGGTGTGCAGCTACTTAAGGGCAGAACAAAGCAAACATAGTTCAATGATATGACTAATCAAATTAAAGCTCTACTACACTATTGGATAAATTCTTTTCTTTCAAATGGGAGGAGAATCACACTCCTTAAAAGTATTCTGACTGTTATCCCTTCTTATGCCCTTCAAATGTTCACCATGAAGAAAGGCACTCAAATTCTATCGGGCAGAATGTTTAATAAGTTTTTATGGGTTTGATAGAAGAAACAGTTTCATTGGCTTTCCTGACAGAAAATTTGTGAACCTCTCTTTGCTGGAGGTTTGGACTTTAAGGATTTTCAACACTTAAGCTTTATTAATCTGTGCAAATTATGGATTAAATTTAGGCCCCAGGATATTCTATGGGCTCAGTTTATGATAGGGAAGTATTGCAGATCTGTACACCTCAATCTTGCTAGCAAAAAGTTGGGTGATTCCAGGATATGGATTAAGCTATTAGAAATAAAAAATTAGGCTGAGGAGCTCTTCATTTGGGAGTTGGGAGAGGGGCAAATTAATTTCTGGTTAGATAGGTGGGTTTGGAATGGGGATAAACTACTGTGCTCAACTTCAAACCCCACCTTTCAGGATTTGGTGAAAGATTATTGCTCTGGTGATGAATGGAATTCAAGAATGTTGAACACCATTCTCAATAATGATCAAATCCAATTGGTAAGGAATACTCCCTTCTTTACTGATAAAAACGATAGGCTTATCACCAGACATTCTCCCTCACAGAAACTCTCAGCATTTATTTATTAAAAGTTCTTCCAGTGGCAACCTGTAGAGTGAGGGAAAGTAATTTGGAGTAAGTGTTTAACTACCTCAATGTCTTTTTTCTGCTAGAGACTCTGGTTATCCTTACACCCAACTGATGATATTTTGAAAATGAAAGGACTGAGAGGACCTTCTTGTTATTATCTATGTAATGAGGAGGAAGATACCCAAGAACACCTATTTTTCACCTGCAATTTCTCTCAACAAATTTGGTTTGAGCTGTTGACACAACTCAAGATTGACACTATTAATGTTTGTTGAGATAATTTTTTTAATTATTGAGGGGACTGGCAGGTAGCTAACTTGCAGGTCATTCCCTGTTTGGTTGCTTGGTTTATTTGGATGTGCAGGAATCAAGCAAAATATGAGGATATTAAGCCATTGTCCAAGTCTGTGGTCTCAAATTGCACCTCTTATATGCAAAAAAATTACTCAAATCCTGAAATTCCCTAATCTCTTTAAGAATTGGATACCCAATACTAAAGATCAACCATTCTTCAAACCATGGGTAAAAGTTAATATTGATGGGAGTTTCACCAAGGGATCCTCTGGGTTTGGGGGAGTTCTCGTAAACTCCCAACGGTAGTGCATTCTACATTTTTCTTCTCCAACCTGGGGTTTCGATGCTTTAGAGATAGAGATGATTTCTATCTATTGGGCTATATTATTTGCTAACAAATGTCAGATGAGGCACTTGATTGTTGAGTCTGAATCTATCACCTGCATCAAGATTTTGCTGAAAGATGAAGACCCCCCTTGACATATTCTAAGGTGAATAAACAAACTGAATAATATTTTGGGCAGTGGGAGAGTGAAATTCCGTCATATTCATAGAGAAGGCAATGGCCCTGCCCACTTTTTGGCTACCACAGGAAGTAACTCTTAAATTATTACAGTTGGCATTTCTCCTTCTTCTCATTTATCCTTTCTCTTACATGGGGACAGTTTGAACATTGCTCATCTTCATGTTATNCTATTCCATTGGTTTTGGAGTTAGTTTTTGGCTTCTCAGCTGTCTTTTCCATCAGAGGTGTTGATATTTCTTCTTATGTCTTTCTCGGGTTTTGGTACCTGGCCTTGGCACTTTATTTTGGTTGGCAATATGGAGGTGTGCTCCATTAATGTTGAAGTAAATTCCCAATGGACCCAGGCCACCTATGCTGGTGTTGTTCGAAAAGGATAGGAAATTCTTAAATCTTTTGAGCATTTAATATTCCCTCAAGCCCTTCATGATGTTATAGTTGGTAAAGGTACTTGTCCCTATGTGACTCCTCTTGGAGTAAAGGAAGGAGAACCGGCTGTCATTTTTACTCCAGAGAAGATTCAGTCCCTTAATGACTCTATTAAATTTACTTTAATTGGTAAATTTCAGTTTGGACACCCAAAGATGGACTGTGTTAGAAATGTCTTTGAAGAAATGAATCTCACTAGTGCTTGGAAGCTTGGACTGATGGATGGAAGACATCTTCTAATCAAATTATCAAATGAAGAAGACTATGCTAGTGTTTTTGCAAAACAATCTCTCTTGATAGCTGAAACTCTTATGAAATTGATGAAATGGACTCCTGGTTTTGACCCAACCAAGGGGCCCCCAATTATTCCCATCTGGTTCAAATTGCCCAATCTCCCTATTCAATATTACCACCAGAAAGTGATGTTTAACATTGGTCATACTCTTGGTTGTCCATTGAAAGTGGATGCACCAACTTACAACTTGGCTAGGCCAGGTGGGGCTAGAGTTTTAGTTGAAAGAGACATAAGCCTGCCTGATTTGAAGAGAGTTTGGGTTGGCACTAAAGATGAAGGATTTTGACAAAGCATTGTGGTGGAACAAAGACCTCTTTACTGCCCTCACTATAGAATGTTTGGGTACACTGTGGAGAAGTGTTACAGGCTTCATCCACCTTCCAAGAATACTGTTGGCCCCCCAAAAGGTGCTACAACTCAAGGAGGGTCTAGTTCTGTACCTGAGAATGAGCTAAGAAGGAATGAAGGAGGAACAACTACAAGTATAGAACGGGAGGTCCAACCGAATATGTTGAATAATTCCTTAGGTGAAGGGATTGATCAGGGGTCCATTCCTACTTCCATTGACACTCTCATGTTGGGGGAGAGGCAGATAGGAGTTGACTGTACTAAAGAGAGACAGCTGGATATCAACCCTCATAAAGTTGATATTCCTACTATTAATCTATTAACAGATGTGCTAACTGAGGAATGGCAAGTCCAGAAAAGTAGTAAAAAGAAGAAGGGAATGATGGAACAAAAGAAAATTCAGGAAGCCCAATCTCTTGATGGACCTTCCAATAATCAGCATCTAGATCTATACCCCAGAACTAGAGGAAAAGGGAAAACCTTTTCGCAATGATGAATTTTTTGTGTTGGAATATTAGGGGTGTAGCCCACCCATCTTCTCTTAAGAAATTAATAAATCTTGTTAGAACTCATAAAATCTGGTGTTTTGCTATTTTGGAACCTATGGTTGCAAAGCACTCTCAAAATATCTTGAAAAAATTCACTAAATTTACTCATTTTGCTAATTCTAATAATAAAATTTGGCTTTTTGCTAGATCTGAATTGTAGTGGACTGTATTGCAAAATCATCCTCAGTTCATTCATATTCAATTTTTCATTGATGCTCATTTAGGCTATGCCACTTTTATCTATGCTAACTGCATTGTTAGGCATAAGAATACCCTCTGGATTGATTTAATGCATATTAATCATTCAATTAATTCCTTCTAGATTTGGGGGGGGGGGATTTTAATTGTGCCACCTCCCCTACTGAGAGAAGAGGTGGAAGACCTCCTTTATAGTCACCCATGAATAGATTCAATGATTTCTTATTTGATGCTGCTTTATATGATTTAGGGTTTAAAGGTCCAAATTTCACTTGGAGAAGGGGCTCTTTATGGGAAAGACTTGATAGAATGCTGGGGAGTTCCAAATGGCTTAAGAATTTCCCTTTTACCATAATTAACAATCTAGCGATGGCTGGGTCTAACCATAGGCCTCTCTTTTGTTCTATCTAGAATAATACTAGAATTGAGGGTTCCCCTTTTAGGTTTTATAATATGTGGACTCTCCACCCTGATTTCCTCATGGAACTTAAAAAGGTGTGGAACTCTATTGGTGATGAAATCCCATGGGTGAATTTGTGGAATCTTCAAAAGAAAGTGGCTTCTCATTTAAAGAGGTGGAACTGGACTAAATTTGGAAATGTTCATGAAAATTTAACAGTTACTCAAGAAAATGTTCTCAATATGGAAGATGGTTTTTAGAGGGGTTTAAATTCTGAAAGTGATTTACATAAAGCTAATGAGGAACTCCTTGCTCAGATTAATTACACTGAAGCCTTTTTGACATAAAAGGCTGCTATAACCAAATTTATTGAGGGTGACAGTAACTCCAGCTTTTACAATGCCTACATTAACTTCAAGAGAAAATGTAATATGATACTTGCAATTACAAAATATAAAGGAAAAAACTTATCCAATGCAGATGAAATTGCCCATGATGCAGTCAAATATTTCCAGAACCTGTTTAATTGTCATCCCCTTTCTAGGTCCCATATTGATGTTAATCTTTTTTCTGACTGTCAAGAGTATGTGCACATGTTAGAGCTAACACAGATCCCCTCTGAGTTTGAGATTAAGGCTGCTCTTGATTCAATTGATGGGCAGAAAACAGCTGGGCCAGATGGCTTTACTGCCAATTTTTATAAAGTTTCTTGGTCTGTTATTAGTGGTGAGTTTATTGTTGTTCTTCATAATTTTTTCAAAGGTTTTGTTCCCTCAAGATAATTTAATTCTTCCACAATTACTTTGATTCCCAAGAATCAAATCAAAAAATATTGGGGAGATTTCAGACCCCTTAGCTTAACCAATGTTATTTCCAAAGTAATTAGCAAGATTATTGTTTTCAGGCTCCAGAAACTTATCAACTTAAATCAGTTAGCATTTGTTAAGGGAAAAACCATTACTTATAACATTGTGCTGGCTCAGGAGCTTCTGTTAGACTTGGACAGGAAGTTTAGGGGAGGTAATGCTATCTTCAAATTGGATATCAAAAAGGCATATGACACCATTAATTGAGATTTCATACTTGAAACTCTTTCTGCAAAGGGTTTGTTTGAGGAGTTCATTATCCTAATCAGAAGATGGCTCTACTATAACAATCATTTTGTACTTATTAATGGAAAATGTCATGGTTTCTTTTCTGCTTCTAGGGGAATCAAGCAAGAGGACCCCTTGTACCATACAATTTTTATGTTGGCCATGGATTACTTATCCATATTCCTATATAAGATGTTGGTTACCTCTCCTCGTTTGTCCTACCAACATAAATCTAATATTTGTGTCAGTCACCTCTTTTATGCAGATGATGTTATTATCTTCTCCAATGTTATTAAAACTGTTATCAATACCTTATATAAGGGATTCAATCACTTTCAACATGCTTCAGGTATGGAATTACATAAACAAAAGTGTCAAATTTTTGTTAACACTAATATTACTTCACAGATCAAAAATTGGATTTCTCAATATACTGGATTTAGCCTAACCTCTTTGCCAATCAAGTACGTTGGTGTTCAGCTACTTAAGGGTAGAACAAATCAAACATAGTTCAATGATATGAGTGATCAGATTAAAGCTCTACTACACTATTGGATAAATTCTTTTCTTTCAAATGGGAGGAGAATCACACTCCCTAAAAGTATTCTGACTACTATCCCTTCTTATGCCCTTCAAATGTTCACCATGAAGAAAGGCACTCAAATTCTACTAGGCAGAATGTTTAATAAGTTTTTATGGGTTGGACAGAAGAAACAGTTTCATTGGCTTTCCTGACAGAAAATTTGTAAACCTCTCTTTGCTAGAGGTTTGGGCTTTAAGGATTTTCAACACTTAAGCTTTATAAATCTGTGCAAATTATGGATTAAATTTAAGGCCCAGGATAGTCTATGAGCTCAGTTTATGATAGGGAAGTATTGCAGATCTGTACACCTCAAAATTGCTACTAAAAAATTAGGTGATTCCAGGATATGGATTAAGCTATTGGAAATCAAAAATTAGGCTGAGGAGCTCTTCATTTGGGAGTTAGGAGAGGGGCAAATTAATTTATGGTTAGATAGGTGGGTTTGGAATGGGGATAAACTACTGTGCTCAACTTCAAACCCCAACTTTCAAGATTTGGTGAAAGATTATTGCTCTGGTGATGAATGGAATTCAAGAATGTTGAACACCATTCTCAATAATGATCAAATCCAATTGGTAAAGAATACTCCCTTCTTTACTGATAAAAAAGATAGGCTTATCACCAGACATTCTCCCTCACAGAAAATCTCAGCATTTATTTATTAAAAGTTCTTCCTGTTGCAACCTGTAGAGTGGGGGAAAGTAATTTGGGGTAAGTGTTTAACTACCTCAATGTCTTTTTTCTGCTAGAGGCTCTTGTTATCCTTACTCCCAACTGATGATATTCTGAAAATGAAAGGACTGAGAGGACCTTCTTGTTATTATCTATGTAATGAGGAGGAAGTTACCCTAGAGCACCTATTTTTCACCTGCAATTTCTCTCAACTAATTTGGTTTGAGCTGTTGACACAACTCAAGATTGACACTATTAATGTTTGTTGAAATAAATTTTTTAATTGTTGGGGGGACTGGCAGGTAGCTAACTTGCAGGTCATTCCTTGTTTGGTTGCTTGATTTATTTGGATGTGCGGGAATCAAGCAAAATATGAGGATATTAAGCCATTGTCGAAGTCTGTGGTCTCAAATTGCACCTCTTATATGCAAAAAATTACTCAAAACCTGAAATTCCCTAATCTCTTTAAGAATTGGATACCCAATACTAAAGATCAACCAATCTTCAAACCATGGGAAAAAGTTAATATTGATGGGAGTTTCACCAAGGGATCCTCTGGGTTTGGGGGAGTTCTCGTAAACTCCCAACGGTAGTGCATTCTACATTTTTCTTCTCCAACCTGGGCTTTCGATGCTTTAGAGACAGAGATGATTTCAATCTATTGGGTTATATTGTTTGCTAACAAATGTCAGATGAGGCACTTGATTGTTGAGTCTGAATCTATCACCTGCATCAAGATTTTGCTGAAAGATGAAGACCCCCCTTGACATATTCTAAGGTGAATAAACAAACTGAATAATATTTTGGGCAGTGGGAGAGTGAAATTCCATCATATTCTTAGAGAAGGCAATGGCCCTGCCCACTTTTTTGGCTACCACAGGAAGTAACTCTTAAATTATTACAGTTGCCATTTCTCCTTCTTCTCATTTATCCTTTCTCTTACATGGGGACAGTTTGAACATTGCTCATCTTCATGTTATGTATATATATATATATATATATATATATATATATATATATATATATATATATATATATATATATANATGCACCTAACAATTTGAGCACTACACCCTCTACTGGCGGAATCGAACCCTAGAACAGGAGAAAAATTTGCGTGTTTAATATGTACGCAGCGCTGCGCACGTCAGGGGGTTATTCAGAGGGTATTAGGAGGTTATATTTGCATTATACTCTCTGTAACCTCCATGTAATCTAACTGTAGCCTACATGCACCTTCTAGTAAATTTTGCGTTTTTGTTTTCATATATTGGTAGATTACAAGTAAGTTACAAGTATGTTACAAAGAGGTTAGAGAGATATAACGCGGATATTACACACTCAATACCCTTTGAATAATCTCCCTGATATACAACGCTTCGTACGTCTTACATACACAAATTTTTCTCCTAGACCAAAGGGGACTTACAACTGACGCGGCGCACGCGCGCGCACACACACATATATATATGAACTGCCGATGCATACATTTGACAAACTACACAATTCTTATGAATTTACAAATCTAATCCCTGAAATTTAATTTTAACATTTCTAACACGCGAATCTTTCTCATCAAATCAAAGTGATATTAATGTCAAAATTTAATTGTTGGATATGTAAAAAACATAAGAAATGTGTGGCTTGCATGTTGTTTAATTGAAAACCCTAATTAATGGTCAACTCGGTCGACTATTCATTGACTCGGCCACTTGACTCAGCCGATCCATAACTCCTAAAAACCGACGTCATGCTCGCGTATTGCTTACGTAAAATTTTCTTTATTTAATTCCTTCTCCATATAATTAAAAAATTAATTATCCATTGATTAGCGCAATGTCTGCATTAGCAACTCCCTAATCTCCCGCACATCGATGATTATGACCGCTTTTATCTTAATCTCACCCTAACAACCCAATTAATGAAATAAGTTAGCATCATTAAGTATCGGAAGCTTCCGCCGTTACCGTCAAATAACGTTTCTAGAACTCCGCCGACGTGGCCTCCGTTTGAAATTGTTCTGCGGCGCTCCGTACTAATTTATGCGACACATGGCACATGCCGGTGGAGATGTGTATTTCAACGGTAGATAAGAAGGGTCGCAAGGAGGTGACTATACGGCCCGTCGCATGGTGTGATGGTGGTTAACACGTGACACGTCCTATGGACACGGCGCGACGTCAGCGCTGGCGCATGATGTTTCTCGAGAGCGTCTTTCAGCCCTTATCTGCGGCGTTTAANGCGTCGCATTGTGTGATGGTGCCTAACACGTGACACGTCCTACGGCCACGGCGCGACGTCAGCGCTGGCGCATGATGTTTCTCGAGAGCGTCTTTCAGCCCTTATCTGCGGCGTTTAAGTGGGGCCCACAATACTGTTGTGGGTGCCATCCTGGGTGTGCTGTGCTTGTTTATATATTTATATGTTTAGGGGTCTGGAGCTCACGTGTGGGGCCACCGACGACGCGGCTTGACCTGCGATACCCTTTTAAATATGTTTTACAGGGTTCGGTCTAACGCTGACTTGTGTAATTACCTGAATCAACCCGATATTGTCTATTATTTGCAGGAGTTCATTAATCTTGTTCTTGGTTAAATTTGCAAATATTTAGTATTTATTTTCGTAAAAAATTAAGATCAATCAAAGTTTATTTCAAAATTGATACAAAAATGCATGGGTACTCTCAAATTAAGCCCACCCGCCATATTAGTCGAACAAAGCTCATCTGATCAAATGGGTGAGTGAGCACGCTTGAGAAAGTGGTTGAATCAAGTCTATCTACTGATCTAAGTGGTCAAGCTAGCATAGGACAAACCAACCGTCGAAGACAGCCATCGTCACATTAGAGTACACACGCCCATTTCATTGCTTACTTTCTAACGGTGAAATTTATAATGACAAAATTTTATAAATATAAGTATAAAAGTTTGTGTTAGATATGTAAATATATGAGAATTGTGTGGTATGGATGCAAATTTTTCTTCCTCACATCACAAATAAATTTACCACAAATGTAAATATGAAAATATTTTATTTTTTANTCGTTTATATATTTATATGTTTCGGGGTCTGGAGCTCACGTGTGGGGCCGCCGACGACGCGGCTTGACCTGCGATACCCTTTTAAATATGTTTTACGGGGTTCGGTCTAACGCTGACTTGTGTAATTACCTGAATCAACCCGATATTGTCTATTATTTGCAGGAGTTCATTAATCTTGTTCTTGGTTAAATTTGCAAATATTTAGTATTTATTTTCGTAAAAAATTAAGATCAATCAAAGTTTATTTCAAAATTGATACAAAAATGCATGGGTACTCTCAAATTAANTGATCAATCAAAGCTTATTTCAAAATTGATACAAAAATGCATGGGTACTCTCAAATTAAGCCCACCCCGCCATATTAGTCGAACAGAGCTCATCCGATCAAATGAGTGAGCGAGCCCACTTAAGAAAGTGGTTGAATCGAGTCTATCTACAGATCTAAGTAGTCAAGCTAGCATAAGACAAACCAACCGTCGAAGACAGCCATCGTCACATTAGAGTACACACGCCCATTTCATTGCTTACTTTCTAACGGTGAAATTTATAATGACAAAAATTTATAAATATAAGTATAAAAGTTTGTGTTAGATATGTAAATATATGAGAATTGTGTGGTATAGATGCAAATTTTTCTTCTTCACATCACATATAAATTTACCACAAATGTAAATATGAAAATATTTTATTTTTTAAAACAATAAATACCTTTTCAAGGATATATAATTGTTTAAAAATATTGCATGACTATGAATGGATTATATTCAGATATAAACTAATCTCATTAATTATAGAACACGTGATAATAATTTGGATGGATGAAAGCACCAAGCAATAGTTTTTTTTAGATGGTGATAAAATTTAATAAATATATAATTGTTTCTTGCTACTTGAAATCAAATCTGATTGGATTGTTTTGAAATAAAATAATTTGCACAAATGTAAAATTTGACCGGAAAATTAACATGTTTGAACTGGCATTAATCTGACCCGATAAATCAAATTAGGGGTCATGATGTGCATTATTTTAATTTTTTTTTGTTATTTTTTTGCTAATTTGCTTTAAATAAAAAAATATGAGTTCAATCTTAGATAATTGATTTAACTTAAAATTTTTTATTTTTTATATCATGTTGTTTTTTTGGAAAAATTGAAAATTAAAAATTAATTTATAATTTTCTTTGATTTTATTTGCGCATTTCTAGTTTTATGGCGTATAATGTTATGTAACTGTGGTCATGATAATAATAAATTGTTGCATCATCAACTAGTTTTATCATTTGATTTGAATCATGAGATGTTTAGCTTGAATCGCGAAATAATTTTTGAGTAGAAATATTTTTATTCAATCTAAAAATTCTCCAGGTATCTGATTTCAGTAAACTTATAGTTAAAATGACTAACTCGACATGATGAACCTAATGATACAAAAATTGGTCCAATTTGAGTCTGAATTAAGTAATTAAAGCCCATTTTAATGTACTTGTAATCAAATCTAGTGTCTTAGTATGAATAATTCAACAAGCTCAAGATCACTCGATTATGAAGTCATTAAGACTCTATTATTAAGGGGAATCAATATGGATCATTTGAATGGGTGTTAAAGAGTTTTTGACCGAATGACCAAAATGTATCTTCCCTGAAGCTTAAAAATAGACATCCTCTTTTTTACTTAAGGTGAAGAGAAGAATGAGTTGAATTCCAGTGTTGTTCCGGACTAAAGACCACATGATAACTTTTAGCTTCCGTAGCCTCCGACCATAATCGACCAACGCATGCTGACAACTGTTGACCACCATCCACTATCTCCTGCTAGTTACCATTAGTTAACCATGTAGAGTAATAAAGTACCCTGACCGTGTAGTAATGAAGTACTTAAATACATTGTAATAAAGTATCTCAAATACTAGGTAATGACATATCCCAAATATTATTGAATATTCGTAGATAACTCCCAACAATAACTGCTTACAATTATTAAATTTAAAATAATATTATTGTTATTCCATCATCTTTAATTCATGAGGATAATAGACATATGTACTTACAATTACATGGCAGTTAAATTTGGAAAGGATAGGCTGAATGATTTTTTCCCCTTTTTAAGGCTTTTTCATGTAGAAAAATTATGTTGAATTTTTCTAATGTATTTTCTTTTATCTAAGTATGTGACATTAAATTATTACTCTATTGCCGAAAATCTTCTAACACATGACAAAACCCTAGATTTTAAATGTAATTTTTAATGGCCAAGCTTTCATCATAATTAATCATATTTTCACTAATATATATATATATATATATATATNTTTTTTGCTCGTTTATATATGGAGTTAAAAAAAAATTTAGGCTCGGCTAGTTTGCTTAACGAACGAGTAGAACATGAGCAAACTTATCAAGTTGAGTATGAGCTGTTTGACAATAATGAGCTATTTTGAAACTCCTTGATAATAGTCAGAGATTTTTTTTGGTTATTACATAATATCTAATAATAATCACATTCAAAAAATTTATCATATATGTAGGGTTTGTTAGAGGCAGTAGTTGTGTGAGGAAATTATTTTGCAGATGTTACGGGAAAGTTGTGTCTGTTTGTGTTGTGCAGTAACTATGTTGCAGTTGTGTATGATAAATAAGGGTTGTATGCCATTATATTGATGTGTTATTGAATAACTCATACATGCAAATGAAAATTAGATTTAACATCCCTAAAAACACATATATGGTATCTCACTAAATAGTAACGCAAGAAGTAAAAGTAAAAAATAAATATGTTAACATAACAATTAATATTATCATAATATTGATTCTGACATACAGATGATTAATTTCACAGGATATTCTCTTCTAAAAAAAAATTCTCTGTGCCTGATCATTAAACTGTCACAGTTGGAAACGAAACAAAAAAGAAACATTTGAAATCTATCATCATAACCAACACACCACCATCACCACCACCACTACCACTACACGCACTATCAAAAAACCACCATCACACCACCATCATCACCACACCACCACCACCACCACCAACACCACACTACCACCATCAACACATCCCCTCGTCATCACAACCACCACCAAAACCACATAATATCACTAGGGCTATCAAAACGACTTGTTTGCAAATAGCTTGTGTTCCGCTAATTAAGTAGCACATGTTTGATTCGTTTGCTAAGTAAATGAGTCAAATACGAACAATTTTTTTGAGCTCAATGTAAAAATGAGTTGAACACAAATAAAATTTTGTTTCTTCGTGTTCGGCTCGTTTTGGCTTAAAATAATTAAATATATTAATTGATGAGTATTACTTTTAAAAAATTTAATTGACCACAAAGCTACACAGATTCATAATGAGTTGAAATTATTAATTAAAAGAAGATTAAATATATATATTAAACCCTATTTAAATTAATATATTGACATAATAATAAATTTTAATTCTCGCCCCTACCCTTAATATTCTATGGTTATGTGATTAGGGCTATCAAAAGGGCTTGTCCTTCACAAATATCTCGTGTTCAGCTTGCTAAAAAAAAATAAGTCAAACACGATCAATATTACTTTTTAATGAGTTGAACACAAATTGTGTCTGGACTTGCTCAAACTTGACTTATTTGCACTCCTACGTAACACCCCCACCACATCATTACGACATCACAAGTTAGGTAAGAATCATCTCAACTAAGACATGGTGGAAGCAAATTGAGATATGGAACTACAAAACAATAAATACATTGAGCATAGACAGTGGCCCCAAACCACAATGAGCAACCTATTTGAGAAAAAGAGCAAACCAAGTAGAGCAACCCGATTGAGAAAACAAACAAACCCAGAAAGCAACCTCCAAATTTCAGAGAAAAAAATAAATGCAAATTCCAAATCCCTTCCTTGGGCATATAAAAGAATTATATATATAAAAAAAAGCGAATGCAATTTCTCTTCAGAACAGAGCTACAAATCAGAAAGAGCAAGCCACAATTCTCATTGAACCACAAGCCGCAAAACCATCGAGTGAGAAAATAAATCGTAAAGAAAAAGGATAGAAGATACTGGAGGACGAAGGAGAGCAAAGAAACCAAACACCGACAATCTCGCGCTACCAATGCCGAAGAATAGAGAGCGGCAAGAGAGGAGGAAAAAACCTTGGACAGAGATGCCAGAGATGATAAAAAAACAAGCGGATACTAAAGCTCCTGAGACAACCAAATAATAGGGACGCAAAAAAGACAGAATGTGAGGTCCAACCTATGACCTCAAATTATGGAAAAAAATATTATATTCAGAGTCTAGACGCAAAATTACATTCGACAAATGAAGATAATAGATAGACGAATATTTTTTCAAATTATGGGCACGTTTAAAAAAAAACGAAAACGCCGCAGCGGCATCGTATTCTCCAAATGCCGGTCAAAAAGCTGCCAATGGGGCCCTTAGTAAGAAATATATATAATTTTTCAAAAAACACACTCTTATAGTAACCAGAGAATTTATTAGATTTAAAGTAACTTTCCTTAAAATAAAATAATAATTATTACTTGAAAATACAAAATTACAAAATAAATGAGGATGTGATTTTCTTTTTAACTTTTATAAATAATAAAATAAAAAATAATCATCATAGCTTATTTGAAAGTTTTTTGAAAACATTTATTTTGGGTGCACTTAGTCCAAAAAGGACCACCAATTTCAAAAAGAAAATTTACATACATAATACTTAATTATTATGCATTTACATTTTAATTTACTTATATGTCATTCAAATTTTAAAAATTAAAATTATTATTTTTTATGTGATATGAAAGATTTGGGTGGAATATATATATATATATTAAATTCTAATTAAGTTAATATTTTAATATAATATTAATATTTAAATTTTGTCTCTATTCTTAACATCCTACGGTTACATCATTAGAGCTATCAAAATAAGTCTTCATTCACAAACAGCTCATGTTAGGCTCGCTAAGCAAATGAGCCGAACATT
The DNA here is from genome assembly GCA_002079205.1 of Phalaenopsis hybrid cultivar. Classification (NCBI taxonomy): domain Eukaryota; kingdom Viridiplantae; phylum Streptophyta; class Magnoliopsida; order Asparagales; family Orchidaceae; genus Phalaenopsis; species Phalaenopsis hybrid cultivar. The sequence goes on from JXCR01132930.1 coordinate 136,865, forward strand.
AATTTTAGTACTTTTTAATAAACTTAATATGAGCCGTCTCTGGGGTCAGTCAAACTTGGCTCATTTACACCCCAAAATACCATCAAACTGCATGCACCACCCCCAAATATACCACCACCACACCACCCCAGTATCCTCACCACGCAGCAGCCAAAAAGCAATGCCAAACACACCCTTATTAAAAATATAGCTAATTTTTCAAAAATACACTATTATAATGATTAGAAAAGGAATATTTACATACATTCCACTCAATTATTGTGTATCTACATTTTCAACACCTAACGTTCAATTTTTACATGTATGCCATTCAAATATTCAATATTAAAACTGATATTTTTTTATGTGATATGAAAGATTTGGGTGGTATAAAAAGGTGATATTTTTGATAAGATATGCAAGATTTATGTGGGTATATTTATAAAAAAACAAAATTTAGTTTTTTATGTATGTAAATACACAAGAATTGGGCATATGTATGAAAAAGGAAAAATACAGTGATCCAAAAGACTAACACCACACATGCACATCCTCTCCCAACTCGGGAAAATATTTGCGTACATAATGTACGTCTGGAGGTTATTCAGAGGGTACAGGGGGTTATATCCGCATTATACTCCCTTTAATCTTCCTGTAACTTATCTATACCTACCGGAACTAGTGAAGCACGGAATTTATTTATATGTTACGGGTAGTTTACAGGAGGTATAACACATATATAACCCCCTTATACCCACTAAATAACCTCGCCGCGTGTCTTACATTCGCAAATATTTTCCCCCAACTCAAGTGGCCCCCAACCGACTCGCCGGTCTAATTTTCCCCCGAGTTGGTCCGGCCCAGGAACCCGGCCCAAACCTGGCCCGCAATCCAGTCGGCTGGCCCGTCCGGCGCGCGCGAACCGTATACGCCGCCGCGGCGACCAGAAGCCCAACACCAAGAACTCCGCAGGTCACGCCGGCAATCAACAGCAACATCCTCCGCATACGGTCGCCGCTCACCGGTTTCGCCGGCGACACCTTTCCGGCGACTCCCCAGACGGGATCCGTCGTATTCCTCCCCGTCGGCAGAGGCGCCACCGGTCGATCCCCGAAGAACGCCGCCATCGCCGGCGACGGGTCCCCGGGATCGTTCTCGTTGGGTAGGCCGTGATTCGATGGCTGGATTTCGCCGGTGTCCGATTGAACGGCGGCGCAGATAGATAGCAGACAGAGCGCCAGTCGGAGGACTTGACGGCGATTTCGCGGCATTCTCGCTGGTTCTCTCTCTCTCACCCTCCTGATTTTCTTTTTGAAGTTGCGCGGAAGTAGAAAGATTGAAAGTGAATGGTGAGTTTGACCTAATTCGCCGCTTTCGGTAAAAAGAGAGAAAAGTTCAGAACAAGAAATCGAGTGAAGATAATAAGATCAGCTAACCTGATCTATGGCGGCATCATCGCCGGAAAAATCTCTCTCTCTAAGGGAATTGAAAATTGGGGATCAGAAGCAGAGGAGGGAGAGGGAGAGGGAGAGAGAGAGAGAGAGAGAGAGGGCTCCCCCAACAATCAGCATTCATATCGCTTTCTTGTTGCAGTATAAGAATCTTAACGAAGCGTTGGGTGAGAAGCATAATTTTCTGTTAAGATGTTAGATTTATTTTAAAATAGAGGTTATATATATAATTAATTGTTTTTATATTATATTTTTGTTTTGATAATTTTTTTAAAATATTTATAAAAATGTTCTCATTTTTTTTACCTAAATTTACATATAAAACAACTTTATTTAGTTTCATACCACCCTATGTAATATAAGGAAAAAAGTTGATGCAAGTGCAATTTGATATTTATAAGCTACAATGGTTTTATAGATCATGATGTGAAATGTTGGGCTGTTAGATTGAGTTTAGATCGAATCAGCTCGTGGTTTATTATATTTGATTTCGAGACAGTTCAGCTTATAATTGAATAAAGCTGGATTCTGCTCAACATCGGAACAAGCTAGTTCAAATTTGTGCTATTTGGATCCAGTCCAGCTCGAAATCGAAACAAGATGACTCAAATTGAGTTAATTTGAATATCTTCTATCTTGAAATCAGCTCGTAGCTCCTTATTTCCTATTTTGTTTAGCATTATATATAAATTTTTATGTAAATAATAATAATTTGATTTCTTGAAGAGCTATTTCGAGCTGATCCATGTATAACTCAAAATGGGCTCAAGAAAAATTTGATCTGATCTTGATCCAAACTAAAATTCGAATCGATTTTCTAGAGAATAACAATCTTCGAACTAAATTCACAATCCTTCTAACATGTGTCCCAGCACGGTAAAAAGTAAAGAATACGACTCGAAAAAAAATCTTAAGGAATCCAAACAACCTTCCCAACTCTGAAGTTTGTAAGCATAGCTAAACATTACGAGCAAAAACATAGCATTTATAAAACAAATCATCATATTATATGAGATTTTTTTTTTTATTTAACACAAGAATACCATATAAAGAAATTTGCATAGTCCCACACAATTCTCATGGATTCACATATCTACCACCTAAAGTTTGATATGTACATTTATAACACCTTGGTAATATAAACTCATCGACAGAAAATGCATGTCGTTTAAAATGTTAGTAAAAATATGATATTTTTGACGTGATGTTAAAGATTCGAGTGTCATGAATTTACATAATAAAGTTTAAGGGTTATATATGTAAATACATGAAACCTCTTTGGTATGAATGTAATGCTCTTAATAGATAATATTAACAAATCAAGTCCAAATAATACTTGATTTTTTAGCACAAAATGATAACTTTATTCTCTTAAACTATGATTCCATCTCCATCAAAATCATATTTTTATTATTTTTTTTTCTATACAATAAGAGGTGGTCATAATCATGGCTAAGAACTCATGGTTTTGAGAAGCCAAGTGAGCTTTAGCGTACAATGACACCACTAGATCCTGTGGTCCCAAACAATTCTTTAAGAACTTGAAAAAGATCCAACGGTCCAGACTAATCTTAATAGCTAAGAATATAGCATTGTGGTGAATGTGATTGAGAAAGAAAGAGAGAGAGAGGCCAAAACTTATGAATGTTGAAGAATTGGTTTATATCTAACCTTAATCATGCCACTTTGAATTGTGAAGGGTAAATTGAATAGGGATAATTACATATAAAACACCTAAAATATTGATATTTACAAATTAGGTAATTTTATTGAACTACCGAACTGATGTATTTATATGCGTCACATTCTAATTTTTCTCTTTAAGCCTCAGACAAAATTTAACTAATCTTAATAAACACATGTAAACAAGATATCTATTGATATTTTCAGCTTGTACAAATTCTAGATTTGAATATCCAACTAAATTTTGATATTAAATCTTAATATATTTTATAATCAATTTTTTTAATTTTTTTATTAATTAATTAAAATTAATTAATACTGCAACCATCTTAAAATATAGTCAATATTAAAATAGTCATCCCAAATCATGTTTAATCATGAAGTTTTTATGACATTTTTACATGGGTCATACATGCTAAAATCTTAAATAATGCAATTCACGGCATGTGAGCCACCTGTATTTTTTGGAGGCATATCATGACAGACTTTTGTTTATTATTTTTGTTGTTTATGGAAAATACTATATTAATCAATAAAAAACAAATATTTAAGCGTATAAATATATATATAACAAGATATTTGTAAATACCCTTTTTTATTATAATATTAATCATATATTGATATTCAGGAATATCAAATTTGCATAGGTCTACCTTAAGTCTCATATCATTATCAATAGATACTAGTTGCACACAAAAATGACAATCCTTGTCTCCTTAAATAACAAAATTATCTATTATAATATTATAAAAAATATGCTCCTTTTCTAATGGCTGGGACAATTTGTTATCACACACGAAAAAATATTTCGTCCTGACGGCCAACCACCAGGCACCACATTGCCCGCTAATGAGGTATATGACAATGTGGCGCCCGATGGTTGGTGGTTGGCTATCAGAATCACTCCACACACACACCCACGAAAAAAAAATATTACATCAGTACTACGCACGTAGAAATACCGTGCGTAGCCAATAAAATCACGCCACGTGCAACAAGAAGAAAAAAATAACGCAGTAACACAAGGAATATTCCCTCACGATATTCATATGTTATTGCGTGTTATTCATGTGTTATTGATGTGTTATTGTGTTATTATAATACTAAGAATATTCTCAGGATACAATAATACATGAATAACACACAATAACACTTGAATAACACAGAGAATATTCCCGACAGAGAAAAACGGCGCAGTAACACGGGGAATATTCTTCCCCGTGTTATTCATGTGTTATTGTGTATTATTCATGTGTTATTGTATTATTATAATACAAGGAATATTCCTAGGACACAATAACACATGAATAATACACAATAACACATGAATAACACGGGGGGAATATTCTCCGTGCTACTGCGCTATTTTTTTTTCTCTGTCACGCAGGGTGTCGTGGCGTTATTTCATTCGCTACGTATGTTACTCTACATGTGTACTACTGATGTAATATTTTTTCCACACCCACACACAATTCAAGTCATTTACATACCACACAATTCTCATGTATTTACATGTTTAACACTCAAAACTTTTATATTTGCATGCATAACACATAACATCAAATAAAAATATCACTATTTTTATAATTTCAGGGGAATTGATCTTTTTTTTGCAAATTAAATTTCACACAATTTTCAAATATAAGCAAAGAATAATATATCGAAGCAAGGGGTATTGCTACTTCAGCAGAGAAATTACAATTATTGTCAGCTTAACAGAGAATTAATTGAATATCTTTGGCAACCAATAGAGGCCATGATGAATTAATAATAAGAGAAAAATAGCAAACAAGCTGTAGTGGTGCGAAACAAAGCAACCACCATCAGGAATCCAATAATCAGCTCTGGAGATGTCTTTATTTTCTAATTTTTTTCATCACCTAAATCTCATTTAATTTACAGAACTATATATATATATATATATATATATATATATATATATATATATATATATATATATATATATATATATATATATATATATATATATATATATATATA
>JXCR01132931.1:0-18348 GCA_002079205.1 Phalaenopsis hybrid cultivar
TAAAGTATTGCTTTTCTAAAATCTTAGTTTGTAGTTCTAATATTACTCCCTGTGGGATCGATTACTAGGACTCCATTAGAGCCCTATATTACTTGAGCGATACATATACTTGCGTTGATAAGTTTGACTTTATAATTATTAAATATTTTATACATCCATCTTTATCGAATCTATAACTGTTATTAAGTTTTGGTACAGTTGCTACATCTTTATCGAATCTATAACTGTTATTAAGTTTTGGTACAGTTGCTGAGGAATTAAATCTTATTACATCCATATTTATCGAATCTATAATTGTTATTAAGTTTTGGTACAGTTGCTGAGGAATTAAATCTTTTAGATATTTTTAAGCATATATAAAGTCACTGTCAAGTTTTTGGCTCCGTTGTCGTGGAGTAAACAAGAATCATAATTAGAGTAACGGACAAAAGTCAAAAAATGACGAGTACTTTTAAACTTATTATGTTGCTTAATAAGTCATCCCGTAAATACCCTTAATGCTTAGTGAACATTGATGTCTCAATTATCCCTAAGAATAGGTTAATTATCACTTGTGATTCAATTTAAGAATTATCTAGGTGAAGACCCTTAAAGAGGCAAGTTAGTGTTGTTGGAACACTTAGCCAAATTTTAACCCTAGGCTTATAGTGTTTGAAAGAAGTTTTAATTTTCAATGATATTTAATTTTCTAATCCTCATTTAAATGAAATTTTATTTAGCCTAAGTCACTACTAAGCCCTTAAGACCTAAGTGAGTCTCTTGATTAGTTTTGAAAAGATCAAGCAATAGGTGATCATGGTTCATGATTTGGATTTTATTTGAACATCAAAATAGTGGTATTAAATTGATTAATTATTTACTTCAAAAGTCATACCCCTAAGTCCTAGATTCATTTTATTTTAATAAACTTCCAAATTTTACAGAAATTTGTTAACTTATCTTTTTCAATTAATAAAGTGAGATTGGTTTCTACCAATTAACCCCTTCTGTTTCAAACATCAAATTAATTAATTAAGATCAGAAGATATCCATTTCCCTCCTTAAATTAAACCTAAATGTTAATTAAGGCTAATTTTCAAAAATTACACATTTGCCCCTAAGGCTCTAACACTTCATAATTTGTCAAATTCAATTCAAATGACTTTGAAATTTTTATCCTACCTCATTCATGGGTCAATTGAAACATCAGAGGAGAAAATATGATTTTTAAAAATTTAATTTTATTTTTTATCCTACCTCATTCATGGGTCAATTGAGACATCAGAGGAGAAAATGTGATTTTTAATTTTCTCCTACCTCATTCATGGGTCGATTAAGACATCAGAGGAGAAAATGTGATTTTTCAAAATTTAATTATCCTATCTCATTCATAGGTCAATTAAGACATCAGAGGGGAAAAAGTGATTTTTCAAAATTTAATTTAAATTATATAATTACTTTCATGCAAAAATAGGATTTTTCAAAGAAAATTCATGATTTTTAGAATTTTATATAAATTTAAAGAATTATTTTAAGTTCTGGAGTATTTATTAAATATAAAATATTTTAAATAAGAAAAAATTAAATTTTGCATTTTTACAAAATCTTCCTGAGGTCAGAGAACTCAGAGGAGAAGACTTTATATTTTTTTGAATTTTATTTGATTTAGTAGAGTTATTTTTAATGAAAACTCATTTTTAACCTTTAGAAATCATTTTTTTAGCTTTAAAAATCAATATCTTTATTTAGAAAATCAGGAAAAATATTTTAATTATTCCTGAGTGCTTAGGAAGCAATTTAGAAAATTTTCATGAGTTTTATTATTTTTGTTATTTTTAGGGTTTTTTAATTATTTAATTATTTAAAATAGGTTATAAATCAAGTTTTTATTTTAAAGATTATTTTATTTTTAGAAAATACTCCTGATCACAGAGAACTCAAAAAGGTAAGTTTCATAATTTTTATTAGTTGTGTTTTGATTTTAAAAAATCATTTGAATATCAAAAGTAATGTTTATCTTTAAAAATCAACTTAAGTTATCAAATGAACTCAAAATATTTTAAAATTATTATGGTGAGTTCTCTAGATTAGGAACCATAGTGGTTATTAAGAATCAAGTCATTTAAATATTTATATTTTCAAAAATTAATTATTTTAATGCTTTAGTGTTTATCAAAATTAAGTACACTTTAAATGACTTGACCCATGAAATTATTTCAAAAAGCTTCTCTAGTCATGGTGGACCTTCCAAAATTTTTTTTGAATTTTCTAATCAACATGCTAATTTCCATGATTATTTTAAGGAAATAATGTGAAAAAATTTGAAAAATATGGATCTCTGTCTAGGAACCTCCTCTAACATTAGAAAAATCAGAGGATATTTCCCTTGACAGAGGCTACAACATGCCAAAATTTCAAGCCAAGGTGATGTGTCAATATGCATGGAGAATCAAATGATTCAAAATAGTGTATAATTAATTAAAAATAAAACATACATTAAATGGACTTGAAATTTATTCCACATTGTTCTCTTCTGTTCATTGAGCAAGAAGGTATTTTTATTTTATTTTTGTGATTTTTCTACACAAAGTTATGATTTTTGAAGTTAAGGGAGTTTAAATAAATAGAAAAAGCCATATTTTTCTACTTATCCACGTGGAGCCTCGTCATCCTACGACGGCTCCGAAACTCCATGTGGCGCACTCCTACTTCACGATGCCGTCCACGCCATCAGCCACGCGCTTTGCTGTTTCTGTAAAGAAACGCTGTCCGGCTTCATCTTGGTCGTCCATTCGATACACGCACCATCGGACGACGTGTGATCATTGTCCCCGATAGCTTAGGCCGAGAACCGTCCATCTTTGAGACTTAAAATCTCTCTCATTTCTCAACCAAATTAATTGATTTTTTTTTAAAATTCTCATCTAAGTGAGACGAATACATCCATACGGTAAATGCATCATGAAATCAAGCCTAAGCAAATTGAGAATCAAAATAGGCTCGGGAGGAGGAGAAGTTTTATACCTTTTCTCTGAGAAGTGAAACTTGAATTAGAGGGTTTTGGCACATTTGTTGGGGTCCAAGGAAGCTAAGGATGGAGCCTCTTGTTGTGGTGCGAGACCTAGATATGAATTTGTCCAAGCTCGATTTCAGGCGTTGGTCAAGAGCTATGGTGGAGGCTATTTCAGAGGGTAATTTGATGGAGCTTTGTCTTCTCTTGTTGTTGTTAAGGTGTGGACACAAGCAATTGAAGTTTGGTGGAGTTTTCAGAGATGTCCTGTTTCTGCCCTAATTTTCAAGCTCAAAATCAGGGTGGGTTAGACGGGGGAATAAAGGTAGTGGAGTGATTGGAATGGGTTGTGGAGGTCTCAAAAAAGCTCTGTGAATGATTTAGGAAGCTCTCTCTGAGAAAATTTTAGCACACCTCCCATGGCCATGGAGGTGAGTTTTTATAAAAATGGCCATGAGATGGCTCTCAGGGCATAAGTTTGGGTGCATTGTGGTGCTTAGGTGGAGAGCAGAGGAGCTCTACAACTAAATTTGGTTGAGCTGGCCTCTAGGCTTGATTTGGGTGAAGTCCCATGGGGGTGGCTCTAGGTTTTGAGCTTTTCCAGCCACTAGACTGGCCAGCAGGCCAGGGGGATGTGGCTAGGTGCTCAGGGCATCCAGAGGAATCCATCGCAACAATTTAATTCAAATGTGCTTTGATTTCTCAAGGATATCTTAAGCATGTGTATTTTTGAGAATAAGATCCCTTAATTTGGGGAACCTTTGTTCCATGGCTTAGTTTAGGTGGTTAGAGGTGTTTTGGCTCTGCCTTAGGGGTCAACTAATGGTTGGGGTGGAGTTAATTTGGTTGCTTTAGGGTGGTTAGGTCACATTTAGTGCATGGGTCCAAGTGGGTGCAAATGACATAATATTAGGTTTTTTCTCGGTTGGCCATGTAAATTGGCCAAAATAAAAGTTGCATTTGGTGTAGATGATCATAAGGAACAACTTTGGTGAAGGATGGAAGTAGTTTTGAGCTCAATTGAAGGGTCAATTTGAGGGAGTTTTGAATTTTAGTCAATTTGGTCATGTTGGGCTAGGCTTGGGTCTAGCTTGGGTTAGCCTAGGGCTAAGTCTAAATTGATTATTGTAAATGATCAATAGGGACCCTATGAAGAGTTTCCAACATGAATTGGATGCCAATTTGGGGGTTAAGGCAATTAATTGGGTGAAATTTGGGGACTTAGCAAATTTTGGGCTAAATTTGGGAATTTTGGATTTAAGCCAAAATCAAATGGATTTGAGGCTTCACCAAGGTAATTGATGGTTTTGTTTTATGTATAATAATGTTATAAAGATTTTTCAACATTAATTAGGGTTAATTAACTAGGATATGGGTTCAATTTGGTGAGATTAGGTCATAAGGTCAAAATTGGGGTTTTGACCTAAATCAAAATTAAACTCAAATCATGTGCCAATTAAGCTTGGATTTGGTTTAGCTTGGCCATATCAAAAGTTAAATTGAGTTTAGGATTGGAATTGTGGTCAATTGAGATCAAATTGACGGACATTTGCGTTGAATTTGGGGAAATTTGGGCTCTTAAAGAAAAATTTGGGGGTTTTGGTTAAATATGGCCAAATTGGCCAAATTGGGTCATGTGGTAGTTGAGAAAAATGAAATTGGAATATTTGGGATTTATTGAGATTTTCTGGGAATTTTTGAAATTTTGAGCTATGGAGGGGTATTTTGGTAATTTGGGGGTGTTTAGGCGTAAAAGGCCAAGATGGGTATTTTTGATAAGATTGGGTAACTAATCACCCTAAATGAGCCATGGACCAAAGGAAATCCCATTTTGAGTCCCCTATGTACTGGTCTTAGTTAAACCATAGCCCTATGGGTGGTAGGTTTAGGGTACCATCTACATGAGTATCCCAAAAAGATCAAGGAACCTAGGCTAGAAATTTGAGTTTAGGATTGTGAGTGATTGTGAGTGTAAGTGATTGCAAGTAAGTGCCTTAGCCCTAGACCAACACTCAAGGTCAACCCTAAGGTCCAGTAGTCCTAAGGGTGACTCATCTTGAGTTTCCCTTATAGTGACCCCACCTACTAAGTGTTAGAGGCTAGGACCAATATTTGGAACTTCAAGTTGAGTAGAGAAGAGTGTAATAATGATGGTTCCATGTCTAGTTTTCTAAGAATAGTCATTTGGAAAGTCTTATGGCTCGACGCTACTAAAGAGGGAAAACTAAACCTCAACCAAAAGTGAGGTCAACACAACACAATTTGCATATTTCCATAATAAAATTCCTATACTTATTACTGATTCATGCTAAGAAGAAAGATATTTTCATATTAAGTTTTTACTGTTTCGTCAAAATATCAAAAATACCAAAAATATTTAAATTTTAAATTCCTACAAAATCTTTTTTAGTTTAAGTAACTATTTTTTTTAAAATAAAAAAACTTTCTAAAAAGTACATATTGCATAATCTTCCCTATGGGTTCGATATTCATATCTTAATCAAAAAGTCCTATATTACTTGATAAAGATTGTATCCTTTCGTAGTATCCCAACATAAATATATATAAATTAAAAAGTTAAATTTTTATTTTTCTTCAGAATCAAGTTTTTAATTTATTGCAAAATAAAGAAATAAAAGTGAAAAATATCATCAGAACTATTGTTATACTCTGCATAAGCATTAAGTATCCTAGGATCACTTTCTCAAATATTCGCCTATATGGGGGCATTCTTATAGAAGTTCTATATGCAGTCCTATAAGCTCACAAAACATAGTCAAGTTTGACTGACTAATCCATTTTTGTTGGATTCACAAATGTTTCCACAATTCTTTTAATTTCATGATCAGATAATTCAGTCAAACCACTTGTATGAGGATGATAAACAGTAGCAATCCTATGATTTATATGATATTTCTTTAATAACTTCTCCATTATGGCATTTATGAAATGGCTTCCCCCACCAGCAATGATAACCCCTGGCATCCCAAATCTACAAATTATATTTGTTTTCAAAAATTTTGCAACACTTTGAGCATCACATCAAGGTAAAGCAACAGATACTATCCATTTGGATACATAGTCCACTGCTAACATAATATATAAATTTTTGAAAGATGGTGTAAATGGTCCCATAAAATCTAATCCCCAAACATCAAATATTTCAACTTCTAGCATATAATTGAGGGGCATCTTATTTCTTCTAGAAATATTGACTACTCTTTGACATCTATCACAAGTTTTGATATAAGCATTAACATCTCTAAAAATTGTAGGCCAATAAAATCCAGATTGTAGAATTTTGTATGTTGTTTTATCAACACCAAAATGTCCCCCAAAATCAGAATTATGATATTTTTTTTATAATCTTAGAAGTTTCTTCTAATGGTACACATCTTTGATTATTAGATCATTTCCTTGCTTATGTTAAAATGGGTCATCCCAAAAATAAGTCTTAGCTTTAGAAATAAAATTCCTCTTTTGTTAGTATGTCATTTCATAGGGTATAATATCACTAATAATAATGTTCACAATGTCAGCATACAACAGATCACGCCACTCATTAATAGTGAACAATTTTTCATCTATAAAATATTAATTAATTTCATTTTGAAAACAGAGTGGTTTATCTAATTCAAGCCTGGACAAATGATCAGCAATTTGATTTTCAATCCCCTTCTGATCTACTATTGCAAAATTAAATTATTGTAAAAGAAGAATCCATCTTATAAGTCTAGGTTTATCATGCTTCTTTTTTATAAAATACATAATAGCAGAATGATCTGTATGCACTATACAATGAGTTCCAATCAAATATGATCTAAATTTATCAAAGGCATATGTTATTGCTAACAACTCTTTTTTCAGTTGTTGTATAATTAATTTGAGTTTCATTAAGAGCTTTACTAGCATAGTAAATAACTTTAAAAATTTCATTATATCTTTGTCATAAAACAACTCCAATAGCATAATCACTTGCATCACACATAAGTTCAAAAGATTTTTCTCAAGATGGTGAAACTATAATTGGTGCAGTGATTAATTTTTTTTTAATAATTTAAAAGTTTTTAGGCATTCCTCATCAAAAATGAAAATTGTATCTTTCTCCAGTAAATGGCATTAAGGCTTAGCAATCTTCAAAAACTCCTGAATATATCGCATGTAGAATCTAACATGTCCTAAAAAACTCCTAATTTACCATACATTTGTTGGATAAGGTAAATTAGCGATCACTTGAATTTTTGCAGGATCTATTTCCATGTCATTTTCTCATATTTGATGACCTAATACAATTCCTCCTACTACCATAAATTGACATTTTTCCCAATTAAGGACTAAATTTGTTTCTTCACAACGCTTAAAAACTTTAGATAAATGTTCTAGACATGAGTCAAATGAAGTCCAAACACTAAAAAGTCATCCATAAAGACTTCAATCCCTTTTTCAGTTAAATCACAAAAAATTGTCATTATAAATCTTTGAAATGTAGCAGGGGCATTACATAAACCAAAGGGCATTCTTCTAAAAGCAAAAGTACCATAAGGACTAGTAAACATTGTTTTCTCTTGATCCTCAGGAGATATTTGAACTTGGTGATAACCAGTATATTCATCTAAAAATAAAATTATTTATGCCCAACTACTCTATCCAGCATTTGATCTAGAAAAGGTAACGGAAAATGATCTTTCTTAGTGGCAAAATTTAATTTTCTATAATCAATGCATATTCACCACCCTGTAACTTGTCTAGTATGTATTAACTCATTATGTTCATTTACAGTTACAGTTACTCCTCCTTTCTTAGGAACGCAATGACTTGGACTAACCGATGCACTATCTGAAATAGGGTAGATAATTCCAACATCTAATCACTTTAAAATTTCTTTCTTAACAGATTATTTCATAACAGGATTCAGTCTCCTTTGCAGATCTTCCCTGGGCTTGCAGTTCTCTTCCATATGAATTCTATGCATACAAATTGAAGGACTAATTCCTTTAATATCAGCAATTGTCCATCCAAAGGTTTTCTTAAATTTTTTCCAAATTTTCATCAACGTTTCTTCTGCTTCCATTTTTAATTTTGAGGAAATTATAATAGGTAAAGTAGAGGGATTTCCTAAAAAGACATATTTTAAATGATTAGGGAGTAACTTCAACTCAAGTTCTGGAGGTTTTTCAATAGATGGATAAAATGATTTATCTTTGTCTATCATGTCCAGAATTTCAAAAATTTCTCGAACAGAGTTTGAATCTCCCTTAAAAGAACTTCACATTGATATAATTCCTCTTCTTGCTCGTGTTCCAAATCTTTTTCTTCAAATTTTTCTTGATAAGTAGTCTTGAAATGACATTCACTTAGGTATCTTATAACATCCATATTAAAACATTCATCATCTTTACATTTTGTATGGGATTTTATTGATCTTGAAATGTTAAAAGTAACAGTTTGATCATTGACGTGAATTGTTAATTCCCTTTTTTACACATCTATCATTGCTCTCCTTATGGCTATGAAAGGTCTCCCCAAAATGATAAGTATCTCTTTGTCTTCCCCCATATCTAGCTCAATGAAATCAACAAGAAAGATAAATTGATCCACTTTCATTAGGACATCTTCTATAACTCCTTTAGGGTATGTTATCGAACGATCTGCTAACTGCAGAGTTACAGTAGTAGGGATTATTTCTCCTAATCGAAATCTTTTCAATATTGATAATGACATAAGGTTAATGTTTGCACCTAAATCACATAAAGCTTTCCCATAAAATTTTTCTCCTATTGCACATGGAATTGTAAAGCTAATAGGATCTTTAAGCTTTTCAGGAAGCTTCTTCTGAATTATCGCACTGCACTCCTCACTAAGTGCAACAGTCTCATTATTTTCAAACTTCCTTTTTTTGTTGAGAATATCCTTCATAACTTTACGTAGCTCGGCATTTGTTCTAAGGCTTCAGCAAATGGAATATTAATTGTAAGCTTCTTAAATATTTCTAGAAATTTTGAAAATTGCTTATCCAACTTCTGCTGATGAAGTCTCTGAGGAAATGGAGTTGGTGGTTTTTCCAAATCAATTTTCAGCAGAGAAATAGGTCACTAAGAATCCTTTGAAGTGTCCTCTTTTGATTCTTCAATTTCTTCTCTCTCTACTTCAATTTTTTTTTGAACCCAACCTTCCAACTCTCTTCCGCTTCAAAGTTGAACAGTTTTTACTTGTTCTTTATTTTGGTCTTTTGGATTTGATACAATATTACTAGGAAGTGTTCTTTGGTATATATTACTTAATGAATTTACTATTTACCCAAGTTTATTCTCGATATTTCTAATTGTAGCTCCTTGACTTTGTAGTTGATTTCCATTTGTAACACCACTTCTTCTATAGATAACTTCTTCTCCTTAACTTGTGTATTACTTTTGAAACCTTAAGAATAAATAGATCTATAATTATTATTCCTTTGGTTGTTCCACTTTTCCAATGGGTTTCCTTGGTTGTTCCCCCATTGCTGATTATTACCACCCAAATTGTTATTCCAGTTAAAGTGGGGATGGTTCTTCCAACTTGGGGTTATAATAATTGGAATATGGGTTATTTTACTTATTATTTATGGAATTCAAAATTTCTAATGACTCTTGAGAATCTACCATTTGGCCTAATGAATTCTCTTCAATCATGGAAATTGGTTGAGAAAAGTTCATTCAAAATTCGTCTAATTTTCTTGAAATTGCAGCAACTTGATTTGCTAACAAAGTAAATGCATCAGATTCATGAATGCTGGCTACTTTCTTAGGATTTACCCTCTCAGAAGGCCATTGAAAATTATTAATAGCCATGTCTTCAATTAAAGCGTAGGCGTCATGAAATGGTTTTGACATCAATGAACCACCAGCAGCAACATCGATAATTTATCTAAGAGATCCAACTAATCCATTATAAAAAGTTTAAATTATTAACCAATCTGGTATAGCATAGTCAGATACTTTCTTAAGAGTTTTTTAAATCTTTCCCATGCTTCATAAATAGATTCCCTTTTAAACTAATTTCTTAAAAGTTCTTTAAATCTTTCACATGCTTCATAAATAGATTCTCCTTCAAATTGATTAAAAGATGTAATACCATTTCTAAGCTTCACAGTTTTTTATGGTGGAAAATATTTAACAAGAAATTTTTGTTCTAAATCACTCCAAGTTCTGATCGATCCAGGTGCTAACAAATTCAACCACATCTTAGCTTTATCCCTCAATGAGAAAGGAAATAACTTAAGTTTTATGGCATCATTTGAAATACCATTATATTTAAATGTGGCGCACAATTCTAGAAATGTGGCAAAATATAAATTTGGATCTTCAGTTGGTGATCCCTCAAACTGATTATTTGATATCATTTCGATAATAGCAGGTTTAAGCTCAAATGAATTAGCCACTACACTAGGTTTTTAAATATTACAATGAAGTTCATCTATAGTAGGATTGGCATAATCTCTTAAAGGTCTAAACTCTTGATGAATTTCAGCATTTCGATTATTTTGGTCTACCATTTCTATAATTTTTTTGGATTTTCCAAATTTTATAATTTTTTTGGTTTTTCTGATTTTTGTAATAGTTCTTTCTAATTCATAATCATATGGCACTAGTCCTTCAGAACATGAACTACGCATACACTATCATATAATAAAATAAAATAAAATTCAAAACACACAACGAAAATAAGATAAAATACTTAAAGTTTAAATAAAAATTTCTAAAAATAGAAATTTTGCTTTCGATTCCTCGGCAATGGTGCCAAAAACTTGATCCCTGGATACTGCTAATACGTAAAGTACAATAATAATTCAGATTATATTTCACTTATATTTTCTTACTTCGTAACAAAACCAAAAACTTAATCCTGAAGAAAAATAAGAATTTAACTTTTAATTTATATATTTTGGGATACTACGCAAGTATATGTATCATTATCAAGTAATATAAGACTTTTTGATTAAGACCTGAATATCAAACCCACAGGGAATTTATACAATATGCACTTTTAGAAAACTTTCTATTCTTAAAAAATAATTACTTAAAGTGAATATATTTTGCAGCAGTAAAAATTCAAATATTTTTGGTATTTTTGATATTTTGCCAAAATAGTAACAACTTAAAAATATAACTAGAGTTTTTTAAATGAAATGCACATAATAAGAAAAATATCTTTCTTCTTATCAAGAATTAGTAATAAGTATATGAATTCTGTTGTGGAAGTATGCAAATTATGTTGTACCACATAGAAGCAATAATATTCTTTACCCTTACTAGAATTGTTATAAAAAACATTGGCTAATTTAAAGTTTGAATAGTTCTGAAGACTGGCAAGGCAGGGAAGATACTAATTCTCACTCTAGAGTTCCCTCGATTCCCTCCACCTAGGGGCTAACATCTCGTATCAGAACCTAAAAAAATAAACTAAGTTGGGGGCTTTAACCTGTCACTTTAAAGTCCTCTAACTCTGCACTCCTCAATGAATATTTCCCTATTTATTTGCACTCAATCATATGAACTACATTCTCATTCATATAACTCATTCGATTCTTTCTAATTGTTGACTGAGACAATACCAGTCCGGTTCTTACATGTTCTCACAATAAATTTTAACCAATTGTTGACTTAGACAATACCAGCCCGGTTCTTACATGTTCTCACAACAAATTTTAACAACAATTGTTGGCTGAGACAATATCAGTCTGGTTCTTACAAGTTCTCACAATAAATTTTAACAACTAGATTGGCCAAATCAAGAAGTAAATGAAGTGCATGGATTTAAATCACCACAACTTCTTCCAACATTAAAGNTCCATGAAATCACCTAAATCAAAACATGGAGCAAACGTCCCCAAAATTAAGGGATCTTACTTCCAAAAATGCACATGCTTAAGATATCTTTGCCAAATCAAAGCACATTTACATTAAATTGTAATGGTTACATGCTTAAGATATCTTTGCCAAATCAAAGCACATTTGCATTAAATTGTTGTGATGGATTCCTCTGGGTTCCCTGAGCTTCTAACACCTCCCCCTGGTGGGCCGGCCAGCCTAGTGGCTGGAAAAGCCCAAAACTGAGAGCCATTCCCATGGCACCTCACCCAAATCAAATCTAGAGGCCAGCTCATCCAAATCAAATTGAAGAGCTCCTCTGCCCTCCACCTAAGCACCACAATGCACCTAAACTTACGCCCTGAGAGCCACCCCATGGCCATTTTTATAAAAACTCACCTCCTACGGCCATGGGAGGTGAATCAGAGAGACCTCTCCAAACTTCACACAGAGCTTCCCTAAAATCCCCTCAGTGCATTCCAGCCATTTTTCCTCACCCATTCCCATTGCCAGAGCTCAATTTTGAGCTTGAAACCTTGCCGGAAACCAGGACGAGCCTAATACACCTCCACAGTCCATCAAAAACAAATTAACTTCACCCACACCTTCACAACAGTGAAAGAAGCTAAAGCCCCATCAAATCCCCCTTCCACGGAGCCTATACTATAGCTCTAGACCAACACCTGAAATCGAGCTTGGTCGAATTCATACCTAAGCCCTACACCAAGACGAGGGACTCAATCCCTAGCCTCCTTGGACCCCAACGAACGTGCTGAGCACCTCTAATTGAAGCCTCCCTTCTTAGAGCAAAGGTATAAAACTTCTCCTCTGTCCGAGCTTATTTTGATTCTCCTTTTACTTAGGCTTGTTTTCATGGTATATTAATCGTATGGATGTGTTCGTCTCACTTAGACGAGTCCATAGGATCAAACCCGAAGTGATTCATTAATCGTATAGATGTGTTCGTCTCACTTAGACGAGTCCATAGGATCAAACCCAAAGTGATTTGGTTTGTATGGATGTGTTTGTCTCACTTAGACGAGTCCATAGGATCAAACCCGAAGTGATTTGGTTGCGTATGGATATGTTCGTCTCACTTAGATGAGTCCATAGGATCAAACCCGAAGTGATTTGGTTGACTTAAGCTTGATTTCATGGTACCTTAGCAGTATGGATGTGTTCGTCTCACTTAGACGAGTCCATAGGATCAAACTCGAAGTGATTTGGTTGAGTCTATGGCTGACCGTTCGATCAAGCGTGTAGCAAATGGATGGGGGAGATCGAGTCGGACAGTGCTTCGGGACATAAATAGCGGGCTGAGTCAGCAAGCTAAGTGGACGGCGATGTCCAACCAAAGCGCGTCATGCATGCCTTCGGAGCTGCCTAGGATATAGTCAGGACGCGCGGTTTAAATATATAAATAAGGCTTTTCTTATTTATTTAAATACCCTTCACTTATAAAATTCATAACTTTGTGTAGAAAAATCACAAAATTAAAATAAAAATACCTTCTTGCTCAGTGAACAGAGGAGAACAATGTGAAATAAATTTCAAGTCCATTTGATGAATGTTTAATTTTTAATTAATTAAACACTGTTTGGGATCATTTGATTCTCCCTGCATATTGGCACATCACCTTGGCTTAGAATTTTGGCATGTTGTAGCCTCTGTGAGGGAAAACATCCTCTGATTTTTCTAAAGTCAGAGGAGGTCCCTATACAGAGATCCATATTTTTTAATTTATTCCACATTATTTCTTCAAAATAATCATGGAAATTAGCATATTGATTAGAAAATCCTAAAGAAATTTTGGAAGGTTCACCATGAGTAGAGAAACCTTTTGAAAATAATTTCATCGATCAGGTTATTTAAAATACCCTTAAATTTCACAAATACTAAATCACTAAAATAATTAATTTTGAAAAATATAAACATTTAAATGACTTGATTTTTGATCTCCACTATGATTTATGATCCAGAGAACTCATCATAAAAATTTTAAAATATTTTGAGTTCATTTGACAACTTAAGTTGATTTTTATAGATAAATATCACTTTTGACACTTAAATGATTTTTAAAAATAAAAACAAAACTCAAAAGATTATGAAACTTTATTTTTTGAGTTTTCTATCTTTAGGGGTATTTTCTAAAACTTAAACGATATTGAAAATAAAAACTTGATTTTTAACCTATTTTAAATATTTAAATAATTAAAAATTCATAAAAATCACAAAAATAATAAAACTCATGGTTTGTTCTAAATTGCATCATGATCACTTAGGTACAATTAGAATATTTTTCCTGAATTTCTAAATAAAGATATTTAATTTCAAAGCTTAAAAATAATCTTTAAAAGCTAAAAATGAGCTTTTTTCACTAAAATAATTCCAGTTAATCAAAGAAAAAATAAAAAAATTTAAAATTTGCTCCTCTGGATTTTTTGACCATAGAGAGATTTTTCAAAAATAAAAAACTTAATTTTCACCACCTAAAATATTTTATTTTTATTAAATAACCTAGAACTTGAAATAATTCTAATAAATCATAGAGAATCCAAAAAATTATGAAATTTGATCCAAAGGCTTACCCGATTTAGTTCTACCTCCAGTAAAAATTTGAAGGAATTATAATTTGCCTTCGTCAAGTTAGGAATTTTCTTTGAAAAATCCTATTTTTGCATGAAAATAATTACATAAATTAAATTAAATTTTGAAAATTCACATTTTCTCCTCTGATGTCTCAATTGACCCATGAATGAGGTAGGATAAAAATTTTAAAGTCATTTGAACTGAATTTGACAAATTATGAAGTGCTAGAGCCTTAGGGGCAAATGTGTAATTTTGGAAATCTTTCCTTAATTAACATTTAGGCTTAATTCAAGGAGGGGAATGGGTAACCTCTGATCTTAATCAATTTATTTGATGCTTGAAACACAAGGGGCGTTAATTGATAGAAACCAATCTTACTTTCTTAATTAAGATTAATAAATTTCTAAATTTTTAAAATTTGGAAGTTTATTAAAATTAAATGATCCTCGACTTAGGGGTATGACTTTTGAAGTCAATAATTGATCAATTTAATACTCATATCTTTATTTTCAAATAAAATCCAAATCATGAATCATGACCACTTAAAGATTAACCATTTTCAAAACTAATCAAGACACTCACCTAGGTCTTAAGGGCTTAGTGGTGACTTAGGCTAAAAATTAAACAAGGATTAGAGAAATAAACATAATTATATCAAACATCCTTGGAACACCACTAAGCCCAATTACTAAGACACTCACCTAGGTCTTAAGGGCTTAGTGGTGACTTAGGCTAAATCAAAATTGACTAAAATTAGAGAAATAAACATAATTATATCAAACATCCTTGAAACACCACTAAGCCCAATTAGAATTAGAGAAATAAACATAACATAATCAAACATCCTTGAAACACCACTAAGCCGAATTAGGATTACTAGGTCTTAAGAGCTTAGTGGTGACTTAGGCTAAATCAAAATTGACTAAATGAGGATTAAGGAAATAAACATAATTATATCAAACATCCTTGAAACACCATTAAGCCCAATTAGGTTTAAAAATAAATAAACAAATAATCATATCAAACATCCTTGAAACATCACTATGCCCAATTAGGTTTAAAAATTTGGCTAAGGGTTCAAATTACACTAACTTGCCTCTTTAAGGGTCTTCACCCATATAATTTTCAAATTAAATGATAAGTGATAATTACCCTATTCTTAGGGATAATTAAGACGCTAGGGTTCACTGAGCATTAAGGATATTTACAGGATAAACCATTAAGTTTAATTAAGGATGATTTCATTGAGCGAAGACAAGGATTAGTTTAAATGGACTCGAGGCTTTTCACCAGTTGGTGAGAGGGAGGCATGGACCTGCTTCCCCCTCCTAACTTGTTGGATACCTCGGAGGCCTATTAAACTTAATATTCTTCGCTCAATGAAATCATCCTTAATTAAACTTTTAAGGACTCACCAAGATATGACATAGAGTTAGGAAAATTACCAAAATTTCACCTTTCTTGCTCTTCATAAACTGCCTTAACATGCATTTTAAGTTTCAGGTGATGGAACGAGAAGACTAGTCAGGTACACTTTTACAGTTTTCAGTGTTGTCTTTCTTGTACTTTCATACTAAACTTTTATACTTGCAAATTTNGCAAAAACAAAAAACCAAACTCAAATTCTCCACCAGATCTCTTCCCTTTACAATCACTCAAAATAAACTAACAAAAAGCATAAAATAAAAATAAAAGTGGTGCCTAAAAATCTCTCCAACTAACTCCCCAATTTGTGACTTTCAAAACCTTCCAAGTATTTTCATGACTCTTTTCAAAGTTCTCTCTTCTTCCTTTTATAGTTTTCCAAGAGATGTCTTGGAAACTCTTCAAAATGTGTCCCAATTCGATGTATATCCCAAAGAGATGCATCCTTTCGTGATAATTTTCGTCCATGGTGGTGATAATCACTTATTAAGCCAATGTGTGCCTCAAAAACCTCTTCAAAATTCGTAGAAACCAACTTTACTCATCTAGTAACTACCACTGGCACTTAAGCACGGGACCTCTGGCGCTTAAACTGTGGCCTTCTCTGTTTAACCATCGTAGAAACCGTTTGGCTCCAAATTTGATCATTTTTCACTCCTTTAGCATTTTTCACCTTTTTATTTGTATCTACAAGAAAAACACAAAAATACCTTCCATTAAAGCGCAATATATCAAAAATAGGTATAAAATTTTCTAAAAACACTATATATTTTAGGTGTATCAGTTACCTCCTCCGAGGGATTCCCGATCATCCAATAAAGACATTTTAATTTAGTTGTAATTGTCGTTTTGTGATTTTTGTGATTAAATTTTGAGTTGTCTTATATTTTGAATGTTGTGGTGATGAATTTTATCTTGTTTAATTTTAAAATTTTTATTTTGGTTTCAGTTCTGTGGCTATCCTAAAAGTTTTAGTTTTGACATACAGGATGACATCGTTGTTTAACATGCAAGTTCATGAGCAAGAAAATTACTGTTGACCTCATTTTTGGTTGAGGTTTAGTTTTTTCCTCTTTAGTAGCCTAGGGTCTAGCCATAGGACTTTTCCTGTTGACTATTCCTAGAAAACTAGACATGTAACCCTCACCATTAGAAATTCCAAACTCTTCTCCACTCAACTTGAAGTTTCACATATTGCTCTCAACCTCTAGCACTTAGTAGGTGGGGGAAACTCAAGATGAGTCACCCTTAGGATTACTGGACCTTAAGGTTGACCTTGGGTGTTGGTTTGGAGCTAAGGTACTCACTATACTTATCTACACCCACATTCACTCACAACCCTAAACTCGAACATCTAGCCCATATCCCTTGATCTTTTGGGATACTCATGTAGATGGTCCCCTAAACCTACTAGCCCTAGGGCTAGAACTTCTAAGCCTAGTTCCCTTGATCTTTTGGGATACTCATGTAGATGGTCCCCTAAACCTACTAGCCCTAGGGCTATGTTTGGCTAAGACCACTATGTAGAGTAAAATGGGGTTTCCATTAGTACATGGCTTATTGGTGATGGTTGGTACCTCAACTCTACCAAAATACCCATCTTGGCCTTTTACCCCTAAAACACCCCCAAATTACCAAAATAACCCTCCATAGCTCCAAATCCCAAAANCCCTAAAACACCCCCAAATTACCAAAATAACCCTCCATGGCTCAAAATCCCAAAAATTCTAAAAATTCCCAAAAAATACCAATAAATCCCAAATATTCACAGTTTTATTTCTCTTAACTACCACATGATCCAATTTGGCTAATTTGACCATCTTTAACCAAAATCCCCAAATTGCCCTTTAAAGACCCAAATTTCCCCAAATCAAACTAAATCTTTAAAGATCCAAATTTCCCCAAATCCAACTCAAATGTCCATCAATTTGATCTCAATTGACCTCATTTTCAATCCAAAACTCAAATTCACTTTTGATATGACCAAAATAAACCAAATCCAAATTCAATTGGTTCATGATTTGAACCCAATTTTGATTTGGGTCAAAACCCAAATTTTGACCACATGACCTAATCTCACCAAATTGAACCCATAGCCTAGTCAATTGGCCCCAATTAATGTTTCAAAATTCCTATACATCAAAATTAACCATCAATTGACCTTGTTGAAGCCTCATATCCATTTTATTTTGGCCTAAATCCAAAATTCCCAAATTTAGCCCCAAATTGGCTAAGTCCCCAAATTTCACCCAATTGATTGCATTAACCTCCAAATTGGCATCTAATTCATGTTGAAAACTCTTCATGAGGTCCTTATTGACCATTTAAAATAATCAANTAATTCATGTTGAAAACTCTTCATGAGGTCCTTATTGACCATTTAAAATAATCAAATTGGACTTAGCCCAAGGCTAACCCAAGCTAGACCCATGCCTAACCCAACATGACCAAATTGATTAAAGATCAAAATTCCCTCAAATTGACCCTTCAATTGAACTC